>JAOEHI010000006.1:4303826-4330801 GCA_025447815.1 Percopsis transmontana | reverse complement strand
ACACACACACACACACACACACACACACACACACACACACACACACACACACACACACACACACACACACAACAGCTCAACCATGTCATGAGATTCATGAACTGGGTTTCTATGTTCTATGCACGAGCAGGTTCCTATGGATGAGCATACATTTTTAAACACATTCTCTGGAGTGATGATTCAGGCTTCACCATCTGGCAGTCTGTCAAATCAATCTGGGTTTGGTGGATATGAGGTTTTTGCCAATATTACGTCCACATGCGCGCTGTCTATATTGACTGAACATGTGACAAAACATTTGTCAGTCTATTCCCCTTTAAACTGTACTTCAGTTGTGACAAAACTATGTTGACAATTAAGATTCTCTGTCGATTACTCACCTGACAAAACATTTGTCTGTCAATTCAACTTTAAACTGTACTTCTGTCGTCTTGTTGTCGTATGTCATGACGTTATGCATGTCGTCCTAATGTGTCGTTATGTATGTCTTCCTGATGTGTCGTTTGACTATGTCATTATGCATGTCGTGTGAGTGTGTTGTTATGCATGTCGTCCTGATATGTCGATTGACTGTGTCGTCCTGATGTGTCGTCACTAGTGTGTTGAAGAAAAACAGTTTTTCTTAAAAACAAAATGTTAGGCTGCGCGCACACAAATGTTACTGAACGCTACCCACTCAATTGGCCTAGTCAAATGAGGCATCCTAAATACAGCCGAATTATCTTGTAGTGGTTGAGGATGACAAACCTAAGTGATATTTCCACAACAATGTTATTCTGTTTATTTTTTTCTAGTTAGTGACAAAAAAAATTTGTGATTAAAAAATCTGTTTGAACAATATGTCTGAATGACAGTCAAACGAGTGCAACAAGACAACAGAATTAGGCCTACAGTTCAAAGGTGAATAGACATAGACAAATGTTTTGTCACATGTCGATTTAATTTTGGCACAAACAGAACCCCATAGGTGGATGCCAGGGGAACGATATCTGCTATTCTACTTGTTACCATCATAATTGTATTACCAGACAAGCGTTAATGTCCAGCTTTTGCGTATTATAGTGGAATATAATGTGATCAGCTCAAATAAAATTAAGCGACTGCCTAATAATTGCAACTGGAATTCGTAACATTTAGTTCCTGAAGAAAACAGGTCAGATTTGAAGTCAATCCTCATTTCTCTTGTTGTAATGAACCTGTGAAACAGTTTATGCTTATCCGATATGCCTTAATTTTTGTTAGGATAAATCCTGAATGGCTATCACTGAGAATAAACAAACTAACCTTTTATCATTTGACTGATAAAAGGAAGCCATATGCCCTGTTATGACCTTCCTGTAAACCCTAATGTGCCCATTCTCATGGGTAAAATTCACCCCAACCCTATTCATTTGTAAGTAACGTTAGAGAAATATAAGAACATGTTTCATTTTTTATAAATGAGTTTTAACAATACTGTTTATTCTTTAGGTATTTGTAATCTAATAATAATATATAATCTGAGATAATATATCTCAGCATCTTTTTATGTACATTTCTGTTCGTATTAATTTATGCTAATATGTAGCATGCTGTATACATATATAACGTTACTTTTTTGCATACTGGCTGTTGTCACTGCTATAGTCATACAGTAACGGTGGTGGAGTTTTAAGAAATTTAACGTTAATGCTTTCCTAAAGTTTAGATGTAACGTTAGACCTAAAACTTTCCTGTGCTACCTGTCTGGTTTGTCACTGATAAAAAACGATTAGACATTCATGCCCTTCCCCACACCCGAATAAATTGTACATCGTATAGTCACTGATCCAAATAACTATGTAAATGTCAAAAATTTGAGGGGAATTGCGGAATACTAAATTCTGCACTTATATCGTGAATTAAGTAACCCTTGCTAATTTAGTTGCAGAATAAAACATCGTGTTATCTTATTACTTCCTATCTCGTTAAGATTTGCTGAAGGAAAACGCTGCCATGCTCAGATCCTGTCCGAAAGTGCAAGGCAGCGTGACGTCTGCATATTTTCTCACTTGCTAGAATGTTTTAGTTAGTATGTGGAAAAATTAGACACTGGCCACAGTTTAAAGGAAATATTAGGACTTGATTGTCGACAAACGAGTTACATACCATAAACTATTTGCGAACGTTCCCTTTCCAAGTATGAACTTCAGTAAGTCAGGTCAAGATGCAGAACCGTAACCATGGCAAACCGGAAGTTGTTTTTTTCCGTGTTATTTATTTGCGCTCGTTTACTTCAAATTTGACTGAAAAAGTAATTTCACAACTGCTTTTTATAATATCCTTACATTTAAGTTCTATTGGATCGAATTTCTGAAAGCATTTTAAACCCGTTTTGGGTAGGGTACATTTCCATATCTGGATCACAGGCGCATGATGATTCCAAGTTATGGATTATGTCTTTTGGATTTAGTTTCATTAAAAGCAGACCAATTAAATTCCCCACTTGATATTTGGTTGACACGGAATTACTCCTAATAAATCAGCATCCCACGTAAATAGGACCGATGGTCTGCCTTATGATTATTAACATTACATTAGCAGATGCACCAGTAAGGTGATTAATTGTGCATTGAGATCTACGATAAGACTTAAAACCAGGTTTCACAAACATTGATTACAAAGTAGACCTGTGCTCGAGGATATGTATGACATTTTAAGTATACCAATCAAGATTGATACAATAAGGAATGGGGCAGCAGATAGAAACTAGTTAAGCATTACTTTTCTGACTATCAATTGCAGGATAGTCTAGTTGTCTAGGTGTTGTACTCCCAGTCAGAAGGTTGTTTGTTCAAACCCTGGAATTTGCCTACCTGTAAGCATCCTTGAGCAAGATGCCTAACCCCTAGCTGCTCCATGTAATTGTTAGTCGCTTTAAATTAAAGTGTCTGCTAAATGACAATTGTAATTGCTAAAATAAACAAGACAATGAAGTACTTCAATCAAATTTATTGCCCTTTTGTCTTCAGCTATGATGATGTAAACAGTCTAATCACTTTGCCTAGTATTCCACTCTTATTCTTTTTTTGACGAAGATCATTAAACATTTAAATGAAAGAAATTAACTCAATAAAACAACCAAACGGAATGTTGGCCAGAATGGCAAACTGGAAACCCAGTGACGACCTAGTACTCTTCTCCTTCTTCATCTCCAACGCTGTCGGTTCCCACCTCTTCGTAATCCTTCTCCAGGGCAGCCATGTCTTCTCTAGCCTCAGAGAACTCTCCTTCCTCCATCCCCTCTCCAACGTACCAGTGGACGAAGGCCCTCTTTGCGTACATGAGGTCAAACTTGTGGTCCAGACGAGCCCAGGCCTCAGCGATGGCTGTGGTGTTGCTTAGCATGCAGACGGCCCTCTGGACCTTGGCCAGGTCTCCTCCGGGGACCACGGTTGGGGGCTGGTAGTTGATGCCCACCTTGAAGCCGGTGGGACACCAGTCCACAAACTGGATGGTGCGCTTGGTCTTGATGGTGGCGATGGCGGAGTTGACATCTTTGGGCACAACGTCGCCTCGGTACAGGAGGCAGCAGGCCATGTATTTGCCATGACGAGGATCACACTTCACCATCTGATTGGCTGGCTCAAAGCAGGCATTGGTGATGTCAGCAACCGTTAACTGCTCATGGTAGGCCTTCTCAGCTGAGATGACAGGTGCGTAGGTGGCCAGGGGGAAGTGAATACGAGGGTAGGGCACCAGGTTGGTCTGGAACTCTGTGAGGTCCACGTTCAAGGCACCGTCAAACCTCAGAGAGGCAGTGATGGAGGACACAATCTGACCAATCAGCCTGTTGAGGTTGGTGTAGGTCGGACGTTCGATGTCCAGGTTCCTGCGGCAGATGTCGTAGATAGCCTCGTTGTCGACCATGAAGGCACAGTCGGAGTGCTCTAGGGTGGTGTGGGTGGTCAGGATGGAGTTGTAGGGCTCCACCACAGCCGTGGACACTTGGGGGGCTGGATACACTGCAAACTCCAGCTTGGACTTCTTTCCGTAGTCGACAGAGAGACGCTCCATCAGCAGGGAGGTGAAACCAGAGCCTGTTCCTCCACCAAATGAGTGGAAAATGAGGAATCCTTGGAGCCCAGTACACTGGTCAGCCTGGGGGGCAAGAAAAAAAAAGAAATATGATTTATCAGGACAGACATTGCTTCTCTTTTACATTGACTGTCATGCTTTTAACAAGGCATGACACAAAAGTGTTCAGATGTTGCTTACCAGTTTACGGGTCCTGTCCAGAACCAGGTCAATGATCTCCTTGCCGATGGTGTAGTGCCCACGGGCGTAGTTATTGGCTGCATCTTCTTTCCCGGTGATGAGCTGCTCTGGGTGGAACAGCTGGCGGTAGGTACCGGTCCTTATCTCATCTATGGAAACATGCAAATGAGGAAACTAGTTACAAAAAGGCTTAAAATTGGTTATTGCGAAAAAAAATGTATAGGAAAATGTGGCATTCACTTTAAACAGACATAATGGAGTATAGAAATATTTAACTAAAGCGATAGTATACATTTTCTTAAGAGATTAAGAGGAAGGCATTCCCAGTGAAACAGTATTATTCATAATGCAATTTACTAAAATCTACCAACAGTTGGACTATTAATAGCCAGAGTGAGAGATGGTCATTTCTAGTTTGCTGGCAGTGTGGCTATAATAAAATACATGTTTTGACTAGAATGACAGTTTAATTCCTGCTACATACACCGTGGAATGTTCTACAGTGCAAGTGAGCAAAGCTCAGTAAGCCATTTGTGGTTATTTGCTCTCCCTTATCGGTTAGTCAAGTTGGTGAAATGTCATTCATAAATAAAAGCAGGTTTACCGATGACTGTGGGCTCCAAGTCTACAAACACAGCCCTGGGAACATGTTTCCCGGCTCCGGTTTCGCTGAAGAATGTATTGAAGGAATCATCTCCCCCTCCAATGGTCTTATCGCTGGGCATTTGTCCGTCCGGCTGAATGCCGTGCTCCAGGCAATAAAGCTCCCAGCATGCATTGCCCATCTGGACTCCGGCTTGGCCGACATGGACAGAGATACATTCACGCTGCAACGAGACACAATGAGGTTACTAAACTTCCACTGGCTTACATGCCACAGCAGGGATGCGATTTATTAATTTTCTCAAGTGACAATTATTTAGCTCCACTACTCGCATGCCACTGAGCCAGGCGGATACACGTCAACAGCGCTCATGTGTACGCGCTCAAATCACGTAGTGCATTCCCGCCTCTTTTAACCGCTGCAGCGCCTGAGCAGAACGGTTAGAAAATGGAGCGCCCCAGTAATAACCCCTCCTCCCACAATTATTCTTATAAAACTGTTTTGAATTAGTTTTTTTTTTATGTTTTGCGGTTGAATTTAATTTTTTGGGAGTCTCGTCCGGTTATACTGTAACGTTAGCCAACATTTATACAGTAGAGACAATAGTGAAATACGATGAAACGACTTTTTTTGCTTAGTCAGAGTGGTTGTATTATAGCAGTACGGAGTCAAATGGCTACCCAAACCCCCTCCAAACAGGCCATTAGCAAATCGGTTAAAGCAGAACCACAGCGAGGGGGAAAAAAATCCATAAGCTGGTAGAGGCCACTCCTAACTGCCGTCAGCCCAAAAAGAGCAAATAGCAGATTGGGCCTTTAGGCCAAATATACGGTTTAGTGCGTATTGAATACTGCCAGGGCCATTTTCAGAACAAATATCGACGTCAAGTGAACATTACGGACGAAATTAGCTTTTTTCATAATAAGTACAATACGTTTTTAAGCAGTTGTTCTGCTATAGTGAAAACTGCGTCAGTATTTTGCAGCCCGCCCAAATGTAACGTTACCGTACGGTTAACGTTACATGTTCCGTTAGTTACAACGATGAGACAACTCGGTCGAAAATGTATAATTTCGATTTATCTAACGGTTACTCGTCACAAACGTTTTCAAACACGAAATAAATAAAAGCTTAAGTATATAGACTCGTATTTTTCCTCAATTTACAAAAAACAAATTTATAATTACTTTACGGCATATGCAGACAAAGTGATCATATTTAATCTCCGTTTTAATGTTAGGCAAACCAGTGACTTACCATTTTTGCACTTTTCTTCTCCTTCTTTCCGACGTTTAAGTATCGTGATTGAAGGAAGCAATGGCGACTGGCGGATCGAGCCTAGAGGCGGGGTTTTTATAGAGTCCGTGTGGGAGGGGCAGGGGGGTACAGGAAGTGGTTTGTCCCATAGAGACTAGTGCGTATCCTCTGCGTATTATATAAATCTAATATTATTATACGATTAACATTCCCTTTTGGGTTGGGTAATTCTGTATTCCATATTTTTTAGCAGTAGCGATTATAAAATATATGGGGTGGCAAAAGGGTGCAATGGTGAAATTAATGGGTGACATGACTATGCATTATTTTTTTGGATAACACAACTTTTACAGTTATGTTTGTTTCTACCAGCTAAGGTACTGAAAAAAGCTGTTTAATTATTGTACATTATTTTACAATAATATCAGAGTATATGAATCACCCAACAAGAATAGAATGGCTCCTGAAATTGAATGTCCTATACTTACTTGACACTGAATACAATGAGGTTATAGAATACTATGTAGATTTATTGACAATGTCACAATAGTTTATATACAGAGATTTCAGTCCTTTAACAAACATCTCGTGCTGCCGCCCTCTGCTCATTTTTACTGCTGCTTATCTTTTTGCACAAAAACTTTTGTAATTTCCTCTTCACCTGCAAACTGCTTCTAATGACAATCTATATTATGTGGATTAATGATTAAAAGTATTGGGAAAACTAATCAATTAAAGAAAAAAAGTGTATAAAAGATATCAGTTTGACTAGATCACAAGGGTGGCAAGACAAGGCATAGGGTGGCATAGGGTGGCAGCTGCCACCCTATGCCACTTCGGTGGACGTGCCACTGTATTTGTCCATAACATCTGGATCTGATAAAGATTAGTGGGCCTATTTTGTCTACAGTCAAGTAGCGATGAACTACTTACCACATGGACACAAAGATGGCTTTCTGTTTGTTTTTTCGCAATATATTTGTATTTTATTTGTTCATTTACTTATTAAAGTGCATTGAGGTGGCTTACTTGCGTTAACCCTCTTACTAGTTATGACTTATACATAAAAGTTGTAATTGTATTGTAAACATTGTATGTCATATGGAATAGAGGACCATTTCAAACTGCAATATTTTCTCAGACTACCAAGTGCCAAATGTTGTGCTGTTATTGCATAATTTAAATACATATTAATAATTAATATATTTGCTTACTTTAAACTAATTTGCTTGGAAATTAGCAGGTCATAGGAAATGAAACATGAAGCACTATGTGTGCTTATGCGGTCAGTCATTGTAAACAAATAATACTAATCAGCTGTGAAATGTCCTCATTCTCTATTTATTGACCAGATGATAGATGAAGTGATCTTTATTCATTTAATGCAAACAGTTCGAACATACAATTGTAGAAAAGAATGTACTACCACACAAATAGAAATATATTAAAATAAAATGCAGTACAGAGATTAAGAATGTTATTTATATGGAATTTGTGTGCACTTTTGTGAAAACGTTAGACGGTGAGGTTTATTCAGGCAAGAAAATACTTCAATAAGTTAAATAAGTGGTGAAAGATCAACCACTGTGTTTTGTTGAGTTTAGTCCTAATTTAATATTCCTCCCCCTCTTCTTCTCCCTCATCACCAACACTGTCGGTTCCCACCTCTTCGTAATCCTTCTCCAGGGCAGCCATGTCTTCTCTAGCCTCAGAGAACTCTCCTTCCTCCATCCCCTCTCCAACGTACCAGTGGACGAAGGCCCTCTTTGCGTACATGAGGTCAAACTTGTGGTCCAGACGAGCCCAGGCCTCAGCGATGGCTGTGGTGTTGCTTAGCATGCAGACGGCCCTCTGGACCTTGGCCAGGTCTCCTCCGGGGACCACGGTTGGGGGCTGGTAGTTGATGCCCACCTTGAAGCCGGTGGGACACCAGTCCACAAACTGGATGGTGCGCTTGGTCTTGATGGTGGCGATGGCGGAGTTGACATCTTTGGGCACAACGTCGCCTCGGTACAGGAGGCAGCAGGCCATGTATTTGCCATGACGAGGATCACACTTCACCATCTGATTGGCTGGCTCAAAGCAGGCATTGGTGATGTCAGCAACCGTTAACTGCTCATGGTAGGCCTTCTCAGCTGAGATGACAGGTGCGTAGGTGGCCAGGGGGAAGTGAATACGAGGGTAGGGCACCAGGTTGGTCTGGAACTCTGTGAGGTCCACGTTCAAGGCACCGTCAAACCTCAGAGAGGCAGTGATGGAGGACACAATCTGACCAATCAGCCTGTTGAGGTTGGTGTAGGTCGGACGTTCGATGTCCAGGTTCCTGCGGCAGATGTCGTAGATAGCCTCGTTGTCGACCATGAAGGCACAGTCGGAGTGCTCTAGGGTGGTGTGGGTGGTCAGGATGGAGTTGTAGGGCTCCACCACAGCCGTGGACACTTGGGGGGCTGGATACACTGCAAACTCCAGCTTGGACTTCTTTCCGTAGTCGACAGAGAGACGCTCCATCAGCAGGGAGGTGAAACCAGAGCCTGTTCCTCCACCAAATGAGTGGAAAATGAGGAATCCTTGGAGCCCAGTACACTGGTCAGCCTGGGGGGCAAGAAAAAAAAAGAAATATGATTTATCAGGACAGACATTGCTTCTCTTTTACATTGACTGTCATGCTTTTAACAAGGCATGACACAAAAGTGTTCAGATGTTGCTTACCAGTTTACGGGTCCTGTCCAGAACCAGGTCAATGATCTCCTTGCCGATGGTGTAGTGCCCACGGGCGTAGTTATTGGCTGCATCTTCTTTCCCAGTAATCAGCTGTTCAGGGTGGAATAGCTGGCGGTAGGTGCCTGTCCGCACCTCATCTGCAAGCAGGCATTTGCGAAGTCAGCAACCGGCACAACGAAGGTGTACTGCTGAAAATATGCTTATTCTTTTAAAATCTACAGATGATTTCTTTAGAGAAGCACTAAATTCATTATACTGAAGTTCACTTCCATGCTTCCATGTCAAGCTTGTTAATAATTCCTATTTTAATTAGCAAAGTGGTACACATGATCAAGACAGACTCATAAGGCTTGATTTAATTAGCAATGAACCTATGCGGTCCTATCGTTATAATTTTGTTATAAATAATTAGTTTACCAATGACCGTGGGCTCTAAGTCTACAAACACAGCCCTGGGAACATGTTTCCCGGCTCCAGTCTCGCTGAAGAATGTGTTAAAAGAGTCATCTCCCCCTCCAATGGTCTTATCGCTGGGCATTTGTCCATCAGGTTGAATGCCGTGCTCCAGGCAATACAGCTCCCAGCACGCATTGCCTATCTGAGTCCCAGCTTGGCCAACATGAACAGAGATACATTCACGCTGTGGAGGACAGAAATGTATCTATATAATAACTGTAAAATTATGAATAATAATTAACAACATTTTCTGTAGCACTTAAATTAAATTCAAGGAACTGAAATAAAACGCATCATGAATAATAAAACACAGGCATTGGTTATTGCGTTAACTCACACAAATTGTTAAAACTCGTAAAATTCACCCGTCATATTTTGTTATCAGTTAGAAATTTGTAAATTTTTTGGGAAGGCTGTTTATGCAGCTCACATTTAGGACTTTAGGACATCTGATGTGTCTCAGACATATTATACCAGACATTCTTTGTCTTTCTCTGCGCACATAAAATGTAATGCTTATGTCACTCCAAACTCCATTCAAACTCTTCTTTATATGGAATTATTTATTTATAATTATTAGCTGTTATGGATCAATTATGAGTGGGTATTAATTAATCTATAATTAGAACTTAAAAATAAATACAAATTTGTCCTCACCATGATTGGGTCTTTGGAAGAAGTTGGTTTGATCTGCTGTGGCTGTGCTGATTATGTTGTCTCAGGTACAACGCCAGGCGAGCTGCTTTTATAGCTCTTAGTCTCTAGGCAACAGCCTAGCATGTTGTGGTAACCGGAGAAGCAAACACCAATGTCCTTAAATAAAAGAAGAGGATGAGTACAAAAGGACAAAATCCCTCGCTACACTGCCGTTGCATAGTTGGGTTACCACCAACAATGTGTATATAATATGACCTGCTGGTACATTTGACTATGTGCTTCAAGTCTATTGTAAATCATTCATCCACATTTGTTTTTCAGAAACAGCTGTCTACTTTAGTAAGTTTCAGATTGTATTATTTAGCTATTTATGTAGAGCAAATTATAGACAAGAATTGTCTAAAAAGAATAGATTTCAGCAAGGGTTGTCATGAAAATGGCAAGAATGTAAAAGGCTCTTGTGGCGTCCCAAAATTCCCTCTCTTTTTAATCACTTTTACTTGTTATGTATGTCACTCCCTTTGAAGGCCCAAATGGGTCGTGGCAGCAAATGAAAGCCTGGGCCTTACCTCTCAGAGCCGTGTTCACTTGTGTCTCTTGGCCTACATGGGAGGGACAACGGATATTCCCCCCAGGTGACCTGAACAGCACGCTGTTACAGATCACAAACTGTAGGTGAGATTCAGTTCCAACGCAAAAGCTTAAAGGTGTGCTGGTACAAAGACATTGGCAGCCTCTCGGGCCCCACAGGCGGCTGGGCCATAGCCCAGCTGGGATGATGCAGGGCCCGCTGAGACCTTGCTGGTAAATTTGAGCTGGTGGAATGCATGTCAAGCAGGATTAGGATTCATGCAGTCATATGAACAACAAAACTGCATAACATTTTGCCATTGTTTGACAAATGTTTTCCCCTGTATGAGTTGTAACTGTAGAAACTGTTTGTAGAAACAAACACTTAGCATTAGCCGTTTGCCACAACAAGCTCTTCTGCTTAGTTGCCTAAGTTACAATGCCTATTCGCAGGGGACGAGCTGTGTTTGCACATGGTTGTCATGCAAAACTAAAGGCAGAGCAACACTTGATTTAATGGGAGAAAGCCCTCATTAGCACATACTATAACTACATTGTCCCTACAGGGTTAATTATAAAATAGTTTCTACCAGTTAATCCATCGTACCTTCTCTGCCAGAGCGGATTTTAGCATTACAAATCTTTTTGGACCCTGGAGCTTGCTAAATCAATATAGAATAAACTTCAGACTTAATAAAAAAATTGAGCGTACATATTACATTTATCCATCTTTAATGACACTTTTGATCAAACAGATCAATTCATTGGTTACATGTAATGTATATACTTTAAACACCATACATGTACCGATTAGGTGTGCAATATATATTATGTCAGCTGTCCAATGTCACAGGGTAAAACAGCTACCGGTACATCTGACGGGCTTAAAACAGTGGTTTTGAGTTAGATAGCACTTAGACTAACAGGTGCAGTGTGGGAAATATGTATTCTTACAAATATTATTGACAACTCTCCTCTAAAAAAAAAGATCAACTATAAGAGTAGGTTAATATAATTAATAAAATAATGAAATTGACTGGTAGTCTCAAAAAGGACTTGTTGTAAATTAAAATGATAAAAGACATGAAGACACCAATCAAGCCACACATGATGTCCTGGAACTCAAAATGGCAACAGAAATAAATGTAAATAAATGTAAAAGACAAATCTCTGTTCCCTCTGATAAGTTTCAAGCCTAAAAGTCTTTTGTTGCATTTCCTTAGGCAAGGCCCTACCTTGCAAACACTTCGGTGTTCCCCAAGGCTCTACATTCGGACTAGTGTATTTATTATACATTCATCCTTGTGTTACAAAGTCAATTCCAATACAATCAACCTTATTGTCCCTGCTTGACATTTGTGCAGCACTTTCATTGCTATTTGTAACATACAATAATTGTTTTTCCCCAATGACCATTTTTGACAAATTTTAACAAAAATATAAATAAGTCAGATATAACATGTGGCTTTCACCTCAAACCTTCTGGGTAAAGTTCTCAGGGAATACACCTTTAGCCGAGATATTTTTGTTTTGCTGCCAGTGGGTCTCCTTCAGGCCCACCAGCCAGCCATCGTCCTGCAACACACACAGACATGTGGGTTACCAAACTCTACTAAACAAACGGGATGAGGTCACAGGAGGTCAATGTGTGAACTATATATACTGTATAAACTTCATGAAAATATATCATAGGCATACAATATATTCACAGGTATAAATTGTAACATGAACTCAATAGTAATTATTAGTACAAGCTTAGCATATTAGTACAATTACAATTAGGTCATTTAGGTTTTGCATGTAAGTCGCTATTATCCAAAGCGACTTACATGCTGCTTAGACTAAACTAAGCGTTCTGCTTTTTTTTCCTTTCTTAGTCTGGGCAAAAATTGTTATGAATATATTAAGAATGAATAGGAAAATATTGAGCACTGGTTGATGGGGAAGGTGTGCATAAATATGTAAATATGTGGCGCTCACCTGTTCATCGGGGTTGTCAAAGGCCAAAACCAGCACCATGTCTCCAGCCTTCAGTTCAAGCTCGTCAGCATCTGTGGCAGCGTAGTCGTGCATGGCTTTGACCTGGAAATAACCACACATGGGTACAACTATACAGTAAAAATATTTCAACCCCATTTCATCCACATAACATAGAAAGTCCCGTTCTACCTTGTAGAGGAAACCTGGTGGCAGTTCGCTGTCGGCCCCGTTGGTCACCGTAGTCTGAAACAGGAAATTAGCAAAGAAATAGGAGCTAAAACATGATAGAGTTCTAGGAAATGTCTGTGACTGTGTCCCGTAACGGGGTGTAATTAAAAGGTAACATTAAAAGGCCGATTACAAGGGACTCTCTATTAATGCTGCGAGGATACACAGTACATATCAGTAAGACCCCCTAGTGGTTGTTCTCCACCACTGGCAGCAATAATGGATGCCCACCATCTCATCTTCCCTACATCCCTACCTGACCCCTTCCATCCTCTACCCAGCCACCCTGTCCAACATGGGCCGCATCACCACCCCAGCTGGGCTGGGTGCACGGCTGAGGCAGATCATCGTCCAGGCCCTTCTGGCTCTCAGCGGGCCCTGCGTCATCCCAGCTGGGCTGGGCGGGGCCCTGCAGGGTCGAGGGACTCGCAGAGTCATCATCGTCCCAGCTGCCCTGTGCCTCTTTGGGGTGTAGGTCATCGTGATGCGTGAGATTGTGGGCTGGGGAGGCCTGTTTTGGGGTGGGCTGCTCTGGCTAAGATGTGGGGTTGTAGGTGATTTACAGGGAGTGATGTGTAGAACAGTGGCCGGCGAGGTGGGGAGTTTGGGTTGGCAGGGCAACAACAGGGTTTATGACCAAGGTTTGTATGGGATATTATGAGGGGAAGGGAGTTTTGGAAGAAATGCACAAGTAGTTAAGTCTTATCCCCTTTGTATGTAATCCCAACGGTAGGCTATTTAAAGGGGCAGGCAAGGGAAATTTATGATTTGTGAGTGATTTGATTCACTATGTCAATAAGGTTGTTAAGGTATAATATAAACATCAGCAAACGATGAAAAATAAAATGTATTGGAATCACGAGATATTTATATATCCACATTTCCATCTCTTTCTATGTCGCGATTTTCCAGGTGGAGTTGATTTTATGACCGCATGACGCCAAACCGATGCTTAAACCAGTGATATGTTCTTATTTTCCTCTCATTACCCTTTCTACCATGTGTTACTATCCGGAATCATGCTTCTCCTCCCCCGACGACTTTAGTCACCACGGTGAGCCTACTGCTGGACCATGTAGACCTACTGGAAGTTTTATCTTGTCAGGGCTGCATACTAATTTAGCTATAATAGTCTTCTCAATTATTCTGTGTGGTTTACATGTAGTAATAGTACTGGGACACCACCTGATATTATGGTTGCAGTAGCTATTGTTGCTTAGACCACCCGGCATTATCTCACCGGTGGTGTATGTTGCAGTCGGGGCTGAACCCATTGTGCTGAACAGGAGCGGTTATCAGGGTCTTTTATTTATTTACACGTTGAATTGGTGGCGGGCAGGCTGGCTGACCATATGTTGAGATATACACATTTATTCAAGCTACAGGCACGTTGATGTCATTATTTTAACAGCCTTTCTAAATGTTTGGAATATTATTATATCTCATCGTAAAACAGCAGGAAATGAGAGATACGGCATCGCAGTTGTATTGTTTACCTTGTGTGTTGGCACGGTGTTGTTATAATGACAACAAGTTATTGATGTTATGTTAATCCCACTACCACGGAAGTTGTGGTAGTTTGCTGTGTGTGCACACCACAACTTTCAGAGTAGTAACGTTTGCATTCATTGAACAAATTCTTTCAAGGCTAACCAAGGCGTGCACAAGCTATGCTCATAAATTAATCCAAACTTTAGAGGAATATTTTATCTTCATAGCCTTGTAGAAAAGAATCTTGTATTCAGGGTCCTTCCCTACAACTGCCATACCTTTCAAGAAAAATGGACATGGTAACAGTACTTACATCCCATAAGTCCCATGATGGCGCCTTTCGTAAAGCAGTGAAAAAAGACAGCCAGTGAGCTGAAGGTGCATTACAGCATGTCATCAAATACTACAGTACTCTAATACGTTCTTAAAAAGGTAAAGCTTTCCCTACAGCAAATGTTGATTAATATCTACACTTGGCTACTCGTGGTGTTGCATGTAAGACGAAACAACACACAATGTACCCCACCGACTTGGATAGATGGCGTCTCTGTATCAAACAACAGAACTGTGGGTGTCCTTGGGAAAGACATTGAAAACCACACCCATGAGAGCTGCAGCTAATAGCCAAAAATGTAGATGTTAATGCAAAGAAGCACACCATTTCGTAAGTTACATGCAAGATACAAACCATGCAGTTTGCGTGCAAACACACACACACCCCTTAGGCATTCTCACAACCAGATAACAGTGACTGCATCGACTTTATGCTGGTTTTGATACCTTACTCTTCACACACAGTGTTTCTCTCCCCCCCATTTGACACCCTCCACCCCCCCCCCAACTTGTGATCTTTGACACCCACCTGGGGGTACGGGGATGTGACAGCCTCAAAGAACTCCAGATCCCAATCCAGCAGGTTCACCCCCGATGAGGGCTTACACTGCTACACACACATACAGGCACTACAGTACATTAAGGGACTGGGGAAGGGACAGCTGGATGGAAAATATCACTTACTTTGTTGTTGTTGACAGATGGCACAAGGGCTAGGTGTAACTAATTCCGTAACTAATTACGGAAGCGGTAAGCAGATACATATATGTATCTGCATCTATATTTGGGGGTTTCAGCATTGTAAAAATGGAAAGCTCTTCTTTAACGACCCATATAGAGTTTTTCATTATTACATCGAAATCAACTTAACGAAAGGATTCAGAGGCAGTTAACAGGTTCTCTGACCTGAGGGGCCGCGTCAGCAATTGGCACCGGAAAACACTCTTCATACACGCTGTCTTGCTCTGGTTCGGGGGTTGTAGGAAGAGGGCGGACTGCTGGGTGGCCGGGCTTCTGGCCGGGGCAGGTGGGGGGGGGCTAGCCAAAACACACGCAGGCCGTGCATGCATGCAAAAGCAGTGAGCAGTGAGTGATTAGTAAACACAGTGATGGATTAAAGACCCCCTCCACTAAAAAAATGTGTTGTCTTTGTGGTCAAATTATCTTTAAGGACTTTAAATATACAGATGAACTATACAGATTGGTTTTCTTTTGTCACCAGAGCTCTGTTTTTCTGGGCTACATTGAACATTTTGGGTATATGGTTTTCACAAAGAGGGGAGGTGCTGATAATACCGAAGAAGCAGTGTAGAGTATAGCATCATTACATGCATACCAGTGTTGTGATTCGAGCAAACCTTACCTTGGTTGGTGAGTCGCTGGTTACGCTGTGGTTGGCACCCTCACTGAGACAGGACGTGGGTAAGCGGCAGAGAAAAAGGGGAAATGTTGGAGAAAGACAGTTATAATATACAGTATAAGGAAAAAGAAATGCAGGAAGTGAATTACGACCAAGACAATAGGGCATAAAGATGATATAAGGGAAGTTTTATGTAGATTAATGAGAATGGATATTATTTAAGGGCAGAGAAAGTAATTAAGAGAATAGTAAGGTACATTTAGTATTACATATCCACCACACGGGGGCAGCAGAGAGCTTAAAACAAAAATCACAAAGAAAGGTGTGAGGCACTTTACTCAGAGAGGTATCCTCACTGTGGCACATGGTAGTCACACACGCATTCACAAAAGAAAACACGTGAACATAAAACACACACCGATAGAGTTAGTAGAATGCAATGAAAAATCAAGCATCAAGCAAACATGCAAGACACAAACGAGAAACACTGTATGTGCATGTGATTATGCAGGGGAAAAGATTGTGAAGCAATCTTCAGTCAGACGTTTTGAAACAAATATCTTTTACCTCTTCTCAGGATCTTCTGACTCGCTTCCTGCTTTATCAGCCTTTCTGCAGTAGGGGGGGGTGCGAAGAAATGTACTATAATGTGCTAACTCCTGTTGATTTTAAGTAATCTAGGGCTGCGGACGAATACTAATTTTTGCTTGGGAAGGTTCCGAACTGAGTAAGTACAGTAGTAATACTCCTTAACCCTAATTACGTAGCCTAGTGTAAGTGCAGTCGGATTCTCTTAGCACTGGGGTTTTCCTAAGTCCTTGTGAATTCTCCTTCACATCTTTCCTTGACCTCATGACGTTTTCCATCGAGGTCCAGGAAAATTGGTTAGGAAAAGGCATATTTTGGACTATTCGACTACAGACCTCGCTTGATTGACATCTTCCTGACTCTCCTACTTGTCAGTTTTATTGAACATGGCAGGACTTAAACAGTCTATTTGATTGAGTTTGGTGACCTTAGCAAATTTGCACCATATCACACGCAACTTGTGTAGCACAGTTTTAGCTAAATGTCTTACCTTTTAGGCTTTATTAAAACAGTCCAAAAATCAGTCCAGCTTTAGTTTGTAAAATGGCATTTTGGGTAATGGGTAACTTACTTGGCCAGTCGCTGTTCATCCAGTTTGGTCATGATGTCATTCAGGTTCTGGCTGAGCTGGGGATAGAGAGCAGAGACAGATGTCACTAGAGATGCAACGGTCGACTTGAGCGATCTGTGTCAAGTCTGTGAACAGGACATTAAGATTGCAATCTGTAATGTCTGCAAAGGAAAGGTTAATCGCAGAGGAACTACAGTGAAACATTCGGCACGACAAATTTGATCCGACATTTGACAGTGCATCACCTGAATGAACACGATGCGTTGATGATATAAAGCACTCTGAAGTGAAACATGTCTGCGGTGTGGAAATTCTTCAGTGTCCGAGGAAGACGTTAGGAAGGTAACCGTACTCGGGTAAAATTGTTTTTATATAAGACATTCAAACTTTGAGTGTCAATAACACAGAGAGCAAATCTATTGGCATAATATTGTTCATTGTATACTAATAATATTGTACAGTGAAAAGAGTAAGATACTGTAGGTAGCTTATTTTATCAATCCATCCTGTTGAACGGACGCTGCTTTGTAAAAGTGTAAAAAGGCCACGAACGCAAGCTAAGGGACCGTAAAAAATGTTGTGTAAGTGAGTACATTTAAAATTGAATATCCCTGCATCTAAATGAAAAAAAATTGTTAAAGCTTTACTATGAAAATCAAAAATGCAATCGGTGCTTCCCTTGATGTCACTACAGAAATCATTAAACATTATAAAAATATATAGAGTATACTGTAAGCACACGCATGAGCTTACACACACACACACACCTTAACCATGCACTCACCTTCCCCATCTCTCTGTGAAACTTCTCCTGATTCCCTGCCAGGCCCTGGAATGTGTTAACATACAAGCCAACACGACTGGAAATACAAAGACACAAACGGAGTATTAAAAATGCACACTTTCTTAGGTTCTAAAATATATTCACCTTTGATTACATTTGACCGGATTTCTGTTCTTAATTAAGTGTGCAATCATGGCTGGTTGAATAGATAGAAGCCCCTGTCCACTCAGATATTTGGAAGGTATTATAGCAGAGCTGTAAAGCACTTCTTCTTGGGAGCCATGGAAAAAATAGGGTTGAGAATCACTTTTCTGTTACCTGTCCCACAGTGCTGGGAGCTCGTCCTGCAACTCCACGTTCAGCTCCTCAAAAACCTTCTGAGACCTGCCGAGCTCCTCCTCTGCCTACAAATACACACACAACAGACGGCAACAAACGGGAAGGGAAAGATAAGAACGTACGTTTTTTTTAACAAATTTTGTACACATAAACCTACATGGTAAATACCTTACACCCAGCAAGTACATGAACAGATAAGATACTTGATTATTACTTAGATATTTACCTATATCTACTATTATTACATACATGTATTTTATTATTATTATTATTATTATTATTATTATTATTATTATTATTATTATTATCTACTTGAGCAGATACATCGTATTACTTTTCAGTATACAAAGTTAGTACACTACTATAGCAGATAAATGCAGGGTGTGATTTGCGGGGTGGGGGGTTTACCTCCCTCTGGTCTATAATGTATATCCCAGCCTCTGCAGTATTATTTTTTACAAAATGTAAACAAAGTGTATCCCCCCCTCATAGTGATCAATGCTGCTACTTCACCAATAGACCATATAAAATACCTCAAGTAAAAAGCGATCGCGCTCGCATGACAATTGAGATGACACCGCGGCTACTTGATGATCCTGCTTCTATTGGCTTTTCCATTGGCCTTGATCGATCCACATTTTCAGAATGTCACTAAGCACAAATAGTCCATTTCAGCGTGAAAACTACAGCCAGCTGGTAGGCTTGTGCCCATTGGCGATGGGATCGTATATCGACGATTGAAGGGATGATGGACGATTGTTTTTTTCGACACCGATATTAGGTTGATTTTCACTTAATTACTATCAGAACTAAAATGCTATAAATAGAATCTCTAGAATCTGCCCCCTACTGGGGATTTAGAGATTTTTCTGGTGGAGCGGTATGTCCACCTGTGTGAGCCCCGTTAATCAGCACCAGTGAATTGCTGTCTCTTTTCCATGGATCCGTTCTCTACATGCCCGCTCACCAAAACTTGGCTCAGTGCCCCATAGGAGTAGTAAACGTTATGGATATGATATGGATTGGGATATTAAAGATAAGATAATAACGTTAAACGGAACATGATGCTGTGATATTGTCAGACCAAAATACAATGTCATATGCTTAGCCACAATGTTATATACAAATCGCATCCTGGATATATGAATAGTAGTAGTAGCAGCAGACACTTTATTAGTGCGTTGCACTTTGTCACTAGTACTTCTACTGCAGGTAGATACCCTACAGATAACCTACTTTATTAGTTCTATTGGAACTACATTACACCTACTGGAGCAGATACAAGCTCAGGGCCAGAGGTGGGTAAGTCCGACTTCAGAGAATTAAAGTCCAGCCAGGTTTTCCTTCTGCTTGTTCACCTAACTAAATTACAGGGACTAATAATTGAAATCACAAGCAGAACAAGCAGAAGGAAAAGCTGGCAGGACTTTTACTCTCTGAAGTTAGACTTACCCACCTCTGCTCAGGGCCTACTCCTACTGAAGCAGATGCACAGCTGGTCCCTCTACTGGAGAAGATGGGCACAGCGTTAGTGCTTTGACTTGACAAAACATTACACAAACAAGCAAGCCTAAGAGCTAGCAAGGTTTGTAAGTGGCAGGCAAAGCGTTTCACCTGGTTTAGGGAGAGGTTAGTCTGAGCCACTTGGTGAGCAGATATCAATCCCTGAGCCCAACTAGGTGCTGCCTTCTCTAGCAGGGCTGCGGGCTAGCAGCCATGCACACCAGCATGCACAGGACAGACAGAGAGAGAGAGAGAGAGAGAGAGAGAGAGAGAAAGAGAGAGAGAGAGAGAGAGAGAGAGAGAGAGAGATTTGCGACAGGGGAGAGAAATGCAGAGAGAACAAACAACATTTCAACATTTCATTCAGGACGATGGCAGTTGGTGGGGTGGCTTGTACAAGAGATCTTAGCATAGGCTAATTAGTGATGGTGCATATCCGCTAATCATGGATATGCTAATTTGAAGCTAAGTGGCTACACTAAGCTACCCCTCCACAAACGTACACCCCTGCCAGGACAAACACACTCATGTATAAAAATTAGAAATGCTCTTTTTTAGAATGAATTAATAAGTGTTAATTAGCATCACTTAGCAATCAATTAGCTAACACACATGCTTGTATAAAAACAGTGTACAAATTGCACATACTGTAGTGTCGCACACTACACTCTCTCAAACACACACAAACACACACACCATGTTACCTTGGCTATCTTGGCCTCGTCTTTCTTCTTGCCTTTCTGTAGGGAAGCAAAGTGATGTCTGGCACTGTCAAAGTCTACCATTTTTCTTTCACGCTTTGCTATACGGGCCTGTAGGGTGCACAGGAGAGAAATTCATAGAAATTAGTTATTGAGGGCAGGAAAGGTTATAGACTCCCAGCTGAAAGGATGTGGGTTCAATCCCCAAGATGCCTAACCCCTCCCCGCTCCTTAATACTTGTAATTGTACTCAACTATATGTCGCTTTGGCTAAAAAACATCTGCTAAATGACCCAATTGTACATTTACAGCATTTTGCAGATGCGTTTATACAAAGTGACTTACAATCAGTGCAGTAGAATACTTGCATACACTAAGAAACCTTACCTTATGTAACACTAACACATCTTACCACCTTACCTTAATTTCGGGAAGTTGAGCCAGGTATGTATCCATGGTGATCAAACAGCCGTCCGTGATCTGCTGGTGGTAGTCTGCCCATAACATATCTGTGTCCTGCCCCACACACACACACACATATGAACACAAACAGGCCCACGCATACACAAGTTAACACACACACCTCATTAAGTTGTGGAACTTATTTCTGCATTTTTCTCCCCAGCCTCTGAAAATACTGATAAATGAACCAAGCTAATATTTTGAAACACAAAATCAGATTTCATAAATCGAGGCTTTTCCTACTCATTACCCAAAACATTTATGAAAGCAGTGTTAAACAATGCAATGTTACACGTTAATACTGAGCTTGTAAAATACAGCACTACAAGCAATATGAACGCAACAGAGAAACGGGTCAACTATGGCAAACTAGTGGAGATAATAAGGGTTGATGTAATGGTTGATGCTGTGAAATTGAAACAAAGTTTCCTTTTTGCTTTTCAAGAGTTGATCATTCGTGTAATTTAACATTTAGAACGTCTATTATAGCATACTGGAAGCCTTTGTCTAGTTTAAAACACCAAGATGTGTTCATTTTAACCCTCTAACCTCACACATCTTTTCCCAGACAAAGACAATAACTGTTTGTATATGTATGCACTTGAGTAAGATCACTAGAGTTACAACACAAACATTACAATTGCAGCTGTATATTTGTATACAATATACTGTATAGTTGTGACTGATTTGTTGTGTTTAAACATAATTTTTCAAACATCATTTGAGCAAGATGCCTAACCCCTATCAGCTCCATGTAATTGTAAGTCACATTGGATAAAAGCGTCTGCTAAAATGACCTAATTTTTCCATCGGTGCTTAAAGCCCCTGCAGCCAAACAAATGGATTGTTTGCAATCTAGCGGCACCTTCTGTTGAAAGCAAATCAAATTGTATGTTTTATGGTCAAAAATGGCTTCAAGGGATATAGTCAAAACTAATTGTAAACAGTGATGTTGTCATTTTTCATTACACAGTACAATCTACATACTGTAATTATCATTTAATGCAACAATCTTCGTAGGGGCTTTAATTACGCTTAAACATTTGATGTGTGATGGTTAAATTTTGGCCATATTCAGTTACTTTATAGTTCCAACAGTTCCAACAATTCTAGTTTGTTCTTTGCTACAGTATATCCTAATTCTCTACCGATGCCGTTGTAGAAGAATGTCTCAAAGCGTTGGTAAACACTACACACTAAACTATCTTTTACCTCCAAGTTATTGTCCATCTCTTTCTCTATCATCTCCTTTAGATGGAGGGGTGGAAGAGAGAAACATGCAGTTAGGAAAGGAGAGAGAAGAGAAGAGAAGGCACTAGAAGAGAATAAGTGAGTTAATATTGAACCGTTCACAGGGGTTTTCAAATGTTTTGACCCAATACATAAATAAATAAATAAATAGCCAACAACAAGAATAACACAACAAGGGTCTCCACTTTGAAAACCCACTGCTTTAGGTCAGGTGTTGCGTAACCGTAGCATGTTAAAAGTTTGACATACACAAACACGCGTGCATTGAGTGGGATATCCACCCCAAAGCCCTTCCTCTCATTTGCCACGAGCCAGTGGCACCGTTACACCTACCTCCATCATGCCGTCGATCTCTTCTTTACCAAACCACTCCGGCTCGTAAATATCTGCCAGACAGTCCTGCAGCCGCCGCGATGCCTCATGCATGGCTGCATCCCAGACAATGAGCGGGGCAGACGGATAAACGATACAGTACATACACATGGTAAGACACACATATGTCTAGCTTATTTCAATTTTAAACAGTTACATAGAGAGAGAAAAAAGCTTGGTACAGAGTGAGCCGACCTACTCCCAGAAATGTGTTTTTTCTTACTTTTAACTGCTGTCATGTAGGTTTTCAAGTCTCTCTGCAATTTACTGCCATCTGCCTGAAAGAGCATCATCAAAAGTTTGATCAGGGTGGACGAAATTGGCAAAAGACAAAGAAGGGAAAATAGTTATATAATTATAAAAGTAAATCAGTATTCTTCTGCCTAGGGAACTCTCCTCAGTTTGCGTCTGTAGCTTGCTTGTGGTTGAACCCTGCATTACAAAAACATTGTTGTTTTGGTTTGAAACTCAGTTCAACAGAGTGCATGCCCCACGCCGCACCTCAGGGCTGAGTGCCTTGCATTTCTTTCATGCAATTCAGGAATGTACCATTTGAGTGGCACATTGTTTAAAGAACTTCTGCTGAAAGAATTGTTCACTCGTTTAAGAAACAAAGGATTTTAAGGAGACCCCAACATGTGAACATGTGGATGAGAGAATGACAGATTCTGACCATTTGCTTGTTGAAGTTGGCCACCATCTCTTCGAAGGCAGCATCCCGCGTCTCATCCGATTTACCCAGTTTCTGCAAGACCTGTTATGGGAACAGAACAACCAATGACCAACCAACGACCAACAAGAGTCGTCTGAAGGTAAAAAATGCATATATTAGCTAGAGCTAAATACAGACTCACAAACCCAATGTCACCCAGCTAGCTGTCTCAGTGTGTTTAAACTGGACTATCCTTTTCCAAATATTAAATATTTAGTTTTTGACATAACATTCTTTGCACTCTGAGGTTGTTGATCTCCTATCACCTGCATTGTATCAGACAAATGTTACAGCAATACTCTCTTTGAAGGGATTGGAGAGCAACCTATATTCTTCCAGCATTCCAGGCTATGTGGGGTGAGTAATTGATGCAAATATACTTTTTTTTTTGATGAAGCATTCCTTTAAAATGAAGCCATTTGTCTGTGCATACTCTGGTGCCACCATGTTACTGATGCAAATACATTTCGAAACACAGTGAACCACTAGACGCCAGGAAATGGTTTCTAAACTAAACGAAACCAAGGAGACAGGGAAATGGATTTAGGGGAATGAAGAAGCGAAAGTTAAAGAAAGTCAAGAGTTTTTCTATTCCAAATGTTACTGTACCTCTATTACTGTACCTCTATTTTGGGAAATTTAGTTTCCATTTGTGATGGGTGCTAGTTTTGTTAAAGCTACCCTAAGAAACAATGACAGAAAGAAAAGCATGCAAATATTGAGCAATGTGGTGCTACACGCTTAACAGCAAATTGATTTTAACAAGGAAAGCCTTAGACCTTAAACCTTAGACCTGATGTTTTTCTTTTCCAGTGTGAAATTAAATTATAGTGTATATTTACTCTATATTTTCCAGAAATAATATTTTATTTATGCATTTGTATATTTTATGAGATTTAATATAGTTTTCTGCATTGCACATTGCAACCAACCTGATCATTAATTGTAAAGTCTACTGTATATTGCAGGAGTATATCTGACCTAATTCAACCTGACTAAACATTCAGGTCCCAGGGATAGGAAAGGGCCAAAGGAAAGGGATTCGAGGTAGAACAGTGGCAGGTCATTTTGTTGCGGATGTTGTCGACAAGGTCACCGGATAATCTGATCAAATGACACACGGGGCAGCTTCTAACACCCAGGCCACCTGCCACCATAATCCTGGCCCTCAGCGACGGCCAGCATATGACCAGGGACTTCCCCACTGCTTCCAGCCTGGGCTGGATCGCAATGACACCTTTGGCCTCCATCTGTTTAGCTGTATGTCTGCCAGTCATACAAGCCTGTACCTGTGCCTTCTATAGGCCCTGAGGCTTAGCCCCTACACTGTAAAATATAATTTTCCCTCTTTTTACACAATATTTAGACTTTATATTGAATATTTATATCTTTAAATTGAACTTGTAGTCTGAAAATGAAAACGAGTTTTGCTTGCTTCCAGCAATCTAATCTAATTAATTTTCTTTTTTTTAAATGTATTTATTTGTTAGCTTTTTGCTTTCTCTGTACACCACTCTGGTCAGCGCAAGTTGCTTTTAAATGTGTTGTATGAGTTGTATATACTCCCTGAACAGCTGCTCTGGATGACGAACACGGTATACACCGCAGAATATGACAAACTAGGCATGCATACATTCCTTTCCGTTTTGGCTTATTGATCTTACTCTCTGATGTTTTAAGCCAAATGCTCATTTGTAAAGTTATCTTTCAAGAACTATTATTTTAATTGTAAAATGTGTGCTATAGCAATATTAAATGCATACGGTATGCTGCAGTTATAAGATAGGGTCACTTTATTCCACCTCAGACCGTTATGTTAATGATAACCTTTTGTTTGCCAAAAGGTCAACTCACAGTACGTGTGTGTCTTCATTGGACAAAAATAAACAGATCTCTAGCATTGGCTACAGTAGGTTACTTTCTGTTTACTGCACCGATATAGCTATTGCATTTATAACCTGATAGAAAGCATAGTTTGCAACTATTTTCTTTTCGGTAAAACCATATCAAGACATAGGCTCTATTATAGGTTCATGGAATGCAACTAAAGGTACTTACTCAAGGTAACATATCTAGTTCTAGTGACTGCTGATGTCACTGTATAGATAGGCATATGGCAGTTTTAGCTATTGTCGACAAATGTATGTACTGTTAGTCACTTTGGATGTGTATGTAAGTCGCTTTGGATAAAAGCGTCTGCTAAAGTCGGCGGACAAGATCATTTCTCAATGTGTGTTTTTGTTTGTTCGTCTGTTGTTGTTTTTATAATGATCCAATGAAAACAGCCGTACACCCAGACAACTGCAATGGCCGAGGGGCCACCATGTCCGATGTGACCATCCCCAGCAATGCCCAAGGGGGTGTGGGGGAGTACTTCAAACCAACTGTAGAAACACTATCCATCACCTAATATCACCCCATCTGCTTGAAGGACAGCTCCAAATACTACTAAAACCTTTTTAATATTACATGGTGTATGTCGAGGTATGAGACACCCAGTCGAGATATCAATTTCAAGACTGTCACCATATTAAAAAAAAAAAAAAAACTATATGTCCTTATTGGCAATTCTTTAAACATCTATTCTATATATGATTTGACATTATTAAGTTAAAGGCCTTCACAAGAAAGCTAACATACATAACAAATATTCTATTAGTGTCGAGTTAGCAGCTAGCCTGTCAGATGTATATTCTAGCTGGCCTTTTAATAAGAGGGACATCTCCTTGCTAATGTCAGAGGTCTTCTTACTACCAACATGCAGGGTAAGCTACCCACACATATCAACATCTTTACATGCAGCGATATATACAACTGCACGCACATCTAGCCTTATTAAGTTAAAGCTGCTGTAGGAAGGATTTGAGCTAAAAAAAAAAGAATGAAAGAACACAAGATTTTGAAAATCAACCACCCAAAAACCCACCCGCTCCTCCTCCTCTGCTCCCTTCCTCTGTGGCCCGTTGGTCTGCCATTGCGAAGCGCAGTTGACAAACCTGTTGTAGCTGTGTGCACGCATTCATGTGATTGACAGGCAAGGTAAATTCGCCGGATCAAGGACCAATCGAGGAAAAGAGGCCCTGATTGGTCAACATTCTTTCGGGTGCCTTCAAAAATCTAAATTGACTTATATAGAGGCAGGGGCTATCAACCAGAGCAGATATTCTCACAGAGCATTTCACTCACTGATGGCTGACGGATGTCTATGGCATTTCTAAGAAATTGCACCAAGTTTATAGCCACAGTATTAGTATTACACAAGTGCATAATTTCTCCACCCAAAAGCCTTCTCCCTATTTTTGACACACAACAGGATGGCAGGAAAAGATTTACTGTGTGTGTGTGTGTGTGTGTGTGTCTGAGCAGTCCAGCTGTCCAGCTGTCCATTTCACAGAAGATATAGTTATAGTGTGTGTGTGTGTGACCCCATTAGTTTTGCCAGAGGCCCGTAGCTGTCCACGGCCGCCGGTGTACAATTTCAGCCCCAAAAATACACCCGCTCGCCTTGGCCTGCCAATCCACACACGCATAACACAAGCCCACCATATACCCTACACTGCACACTAAATGCGTAAAGCAATACACACACACACACAGTCACTTTGTATCATTCTATGACCGTCATTCTATTCATAAAATTTTAGGAAATAGCACATGGACACACACAAGCAGTATAAATGTAATGGGGGGGGGGGGGGGGGGGGGGGGGCACCAAAGTTTGGTTTAACCCATAAGGCCCCTCCAGGGGTTTTTGTGGGGGCTCTGTGTGGGAATGGTTTTTTTGGGGGGGTCTGCCGGC
>JAOEHI010000006.1:4284367-4301519 GCA_025447815.1 Percopsis transmontana | reverse complement strand
CTCTCTCTCTCTCTCTCTCTCTCTCTATATATATATATATATATATATATATATACATATCTCTATATTTATATATATATATATATATATATAACACAATATGTGGGCACAAAAGCCACAGTACCAGATTAACACGTTAAAAAGTCAAATTAAATGTGGTCTGCCTTTTAGAAGCATCATTCTGATAGATGCTGAAAGCTCACGTGACACACTCATATGCACACGAGTTACTCAGGAATCAGGAAGCCTACATTACCTTCTGCTTCAAGGGGTATTTCAAAGAGAAGAGACACATAAATGCTAGCCTGGTAAAACCATCCTGATAACATTCTGAAAACTCTTAATTGAAAACCATCAGCCGGTTACAGAGCCATTGGCCAATCAGCGCTCGGGTGGGTAGGTCAGGAAAATCGGCCCCACGTGGGTTCTCGTACTGGCTGGCTGAAGGTGGCCCCGTCACCAGCTAACGACCAGCCTGAGTGTTTCCAGACTGAGGTACTGAGTGGAACAAAGCGCGGGGCTCGCAAGATGGGCACGGTCTTACCGGGCCGTACGAGTGGCAGTCACCTTTGTAATAGGGCAGCAGATCCAGGAAGGCCTGCCGCACTCTCTCCCCCGTCAGTGGCTGAGTGTCCTCCAGGCTCTCCAGCAGGGGTCCGATGGCGTAGTACTGGGCCTCCCTTTGCACCGCCCTTACGCGGTCTCTGTGCGGAAGCTCGCCCTCGCGCAGGAAGTTCAGGATGTCCCTGTCACGAGTGCAGGGCACACACTCACACACTGTCCAAACAGCGGCGTATTCGTGGGTAACACTGCGGGGACCTTTAGTGTACTGGCCGCTTGAAACCACGCGGGTGTTTTGAGTCGGTTTGACTGACGGCTGACAACTGACACCTGATTTATGATCGGTTCAGTTTGCTGACCTCACCATCCAGTAGCTCCGCCCACCTTCAACCTGAGAGGCGGTCTAATCAGTCAGAATAACACAAAACACTTGTGCAGGTGCGCAGGAGCTATAAATACGCAGTTTAGTATGAATGCTCGCCTCTCCATTTGAAGCCCCTAAAGACAAGATGTTGCCTTGAATTAGCATGATGGGCTAAACGTATTTTGCACAGCATAATACCTAATGAAAGAACAGACACTGTAGCCTAGCGGTTAGGGTGGCCAACTCCCAACTGAAAAGTTGTGAAGTTGGGGCAGGATAGTCTAGTGATCTGGGTGTTGGACTCCCAGCCAGTAGGGGGCAGGATAGTCTAGTGGTCTAGGTGTTGGACTCCCAGCCAGAAGGTCGTGGGTTCGAGCCCCAGAGTTGGCCTACCTGTAAGCATCCTTGAGCAAGGTGCCTAACCCATACCTGCTCCATGTAATAGCACCATGTGATTGTAAGTCGCTTTGGATAAAAGCGTCTGCTAAATGACCTAATTGTAGATCTCTAATAAAAAAGTTAAACTCAATTAATTGGAATTGGAATTGGAATTGAAAGGTCGATGTTCGGCCTTCCTGTAAGCATCCCTGAACAAGGTGCCTAACCCCTACCTGCTCCCTGATACTTGTAATTGTACTCACTGTAGGTCGCTTAGGGCAAAAAGTGTCTGCCAAACACATTACCATAATTTGATTTGTACTTATTTGTACTTGCAACTAAAGTGTGTCAAATGTTGTCTGTGGAGGCTTTGATACACATATCAAAGACAGCTGGCTGACCATTACCGAGACAGCAAAGGGTGGGACTTGAACACAGCACCGCTCACCCAAAGTACGCGCCGTCCCGATCGATGAAGAAGCGTCCCTCTGCGTCACGTGGAATGTAATGACGTCCGCTGAACATGGCTGCCAGCATGGTGTCCTCGTATCGCCGCAGCGTGGACAGGCGGGTGGTGAAATACGTGCCCCCTACATTGAGCGGAATCACCTCCGGAAACTTGACGAGACGGACATGGATTGATAAGAGATATGAGTTTATGTAACGTATCAGCGGCTAATGTGGGCCTTACTCATAGATAACTGGGTCTGGCTTGCTAGTGATTCACTCCAATCAGTCGTCCGATTCAGACCTTCCTCTGCTCACATGCAAAACAGCATAGCACTGTGGTTGCCTATTAAAATAAGAGGATTATTCTCAAGGCCCGCTATCACTATCAGAGGGCTGAATATTGACTTGGCCGCATTTAGTTATCAGCTGGCTTGACGGTCATGGGAAGTGACAGAGGGATTCCCCCAATTACAGTAGCCAATCCCACATAGGCGCTCCAAGGGGCCAGCCCGCCATAACACCAATTAAGGGCAAGGGTTGAGCCTGCCCACGGCCGTTAAACCAATCCCATGAAAGCCTCCAGGGGAGTAGCACATTTTACAAGCCTGTTGCTTTACATATAGGCTGCCTTGAAATGACATGCAATAATGATGGAATTGCTGTTGTCTACTATTGTTTTCGAGCAAAGACAAACACGGTGTTTGATAAGGTCTGGCATGGCCACTACTCACTAGTCACGTAGACTAAGACGTATCTATAACAGCATTATTAACAACAACAACAAAAACAACAGCGGCCCTACCTCTTGAGATTCCCTTAAGGTGGAGCGGAGGGATTTGCCCAGGTTCAGGTTCGGCGCGGGGGTCGCGGGCTTTCGGATATCTTCCTCCCCAGTGTCTGAACCCGACATCGCATCGCCCGGTTTCTCAGCGTTGTTGCTCGCGGACGAGAATACCACCATCACTCTGGGTAGTGGTAGCGCCCGTCTCTCCTGAACGAACCTCCTTACCCTCGCAGTGGCTGCGGGTATCGGGCTAGATATACCGAAAGACGGAGACTGGCGATCGCCGTTCGATGCGTCGTCGGGTCCATTCTGCTGCATGCATGCACGGCTCGACCCAGAGAGTCGTGTGGCTGAAAATAGGGCAAGATGCGCGGTTCACGATAGAGATCCCGACCGCCGAATGTAGGGGTGGGACCTGTCAATACGAACACAAAGCCAGCATCGGCTCCAGTCGAATAATGTTTACCAGTAGGTTGTTTAACTACTGCCGAGCTCCTATGAAAAGACTGGGACGATTAAGGTTCCACAGCTATAATAAGGATAAAGTTAAAGAGCTGAATGTCGCACTGCAACCTACATTAGTGACAGCTACGCTCGCCTCCCTCGGTCCTCCCTTTTCGATGATGCGCAGTCGATGCTGCATTCGTGGACTCCTCGTAATTTGGAAACCTCTTCGGTTAGGCTGTCTGTTTTGGGTGTAAATATAGCACCAGTGGAAAAGTTAGTTGATAATAAACATTTGAATGATTTCTACTTTGATCACGTAGTGGAATCACAGCGTTTAAATACTGTTGATGATTTACGCACAAATATCAATACACTGCAATGGTATGGTGTGTGACAGCCTAAAATTATAGCGCCCTGCACGCATTTGCACACTATGGGAGAATCGTCGAGAGGAATATTACCCAATAGATGGTGTGAGAATGCAGATGTAGTGACACCTAGTTCAACTGATGGGTAGGAAGCTGGTAGGAAGACAACACACACCAACATTGTGTTTGTATAAAACATATTTACTTCAATTATCACACCTAGGGTGCTATAGTGAATAATGACACCAATAACAATAATACATAGTGACTTTCATACAGTGATATTGCTTCTCCATATCGTATAGGGACTGCCATACTGTACAGTGCTAAGAACAAGTCATGTGAATGTGACTTTAAAAAGAGACACTTGAACAGGTAGGACCTGAAATAAAAGAAGGAGGTTCCAGAAAGGCTCTCATGAGCCCTTGGTCTGGAAACTTCGAATAGAAAAATAGACCAGCCTGAAGGCTGCTGGCAACCCCTCGCTTGGCATAGAAAGAAGGGAAATGACTGGTTGGTCTTGGACACAAGAATTCATTTACACACCTGAGCTTTATAAAATGCAAGGAGACCAGCAGAGATGGTGGAGTGGGTTTCTCATTTCAAAAAGCAGGACACATAAACCACAGTCCTTTAAACAATAAGGGAACGGTTCAATACTCTTAAAGGAACACGCGCGCACACACACACGCCATTTTGAAAACCTAAAACATTGATTTTGCTTAGGTCAATTAGAGAATGAGTCTCTCTTGAGAAAAGCTGACTTGCAGTACACATATATGTGTGTTTTGAGTTTAACTTTTTTTTTAGAGATCTACAATTAGGTCATTTAGCAGATGCTTTTATCCAAAGCGACTTACAGTTACATAGTGCTATTACATGGAGCAGGTAGGGGTTAGGCATCTTGCTCAAGGATGCTAACAGGTAGGCCAACTCTGGGGCTTGAACCCACAACTTTCCAGCTGGGAGTCCAACACCTAGACCACTAGACTATACTGCCGCTCTATTTATTTATTTTTATTACGTTAGGGGAAACGTAATGTGAATAAAAACTAACATTTCATTCCCCATCTGTACCATTGACTCCTACCCAAAAAGAAAATATCGTAAAATTTACTTCATCAATAAAATATATCTTCTAAAATTTGGTATAAAAAGCGTTCCTTATTTGTCATCCATTTAAAGAAAAAAAGTCAATTACTTTTGTGTGAAGAATTTTGTGTCCCTGGTAACAGTCAATCTGAAAATGATAAACAAAAGTAATCTATTCCTCCTCAGAAATATCAATAAAATAGGAGAAAGCCCAAGACAGCACACAGACATTAAATGAGATCCACATGACATTTGGATGGATGCATGACCCATAAACAAAGCAAGATACAAAGTGACTACTCACAATATGTAACATTAAGTTAGGTTGGGCAAAATCACAACCTTCTAATCTATGATTTGACACATATACTAATTAAGAATAAGGGGGGAAAAATGTGGGGTGTATAACCAGCCTTTTTCTGTGAACAAGAAGAAAATAATTTCTGAAATTAATTGACATAACAGTTTACACCTTGATATAATATCAAGGGGGACATCCAAATGAAACAGTTGGCACCTCAGAATATTGCAGAATATTATACACCATTTAAAAGGAAATGTACCGGTTTGTGACCTGCTGAAGTATGCTATTTCAACAGTCAATGCGCCTCCCATTCACAAACCTCTCTTCCATATACGATTGACTCCTGAGATAATAAGAAACCAAAACAAAGGAACACAAAAATAGTCCAATTATAAGACAAATATTAATTTCATCACACATTTTGGCAAGCCATTTTGTCTTTACTTGTGACTAGTATTAAGAAATAAAAAAAGGCAGTAGATATGTATGTATTGTAAAGATTGTGGATGGAGATTAAATAAATCTATGGCGATCACTGATCTTAATGCAGATTTGTTAAAACTACAACCCTTGATCATGTTGAAGCGCCTCCGGAAACCCACATTTCCGACCCCGGCCGGTCCTCTTGGGAGTTTGAAACCCAAACAACAAAGCTGATTGGTTAAAACCAACGAGAGCAGTTGAGTGCCCCTCTTGTTTCCAAACTAAAACTATTGGCCGAGGTTCTGGAGACGTTACAACACAATCAATGAGCGTACCTTTAAGATAATAGAACAGGTTCTAAGAGAATCCACAATATATACAAAAAATAGCATGAAACAAGTGACATTACAAACATGAGATTTTCTTAGCATTTAAAACCTTGGACAACAAAAGAAGCCTTGGACACATGACATCTGCTGCAAAGTACTGTGAATACTTTGGACAATATAAAGAAAAACATAGTAATGCTCAACTTGCCATTAGGGTATATTTCATCTGTACATTTAATATGTATATAATGTTGATAACAATCTGCTTCAATTCTATAGAAAAATATTTGCAAAAGGCAAAGTCCTGAAACTTGTCCAAAGAATCGCACAGATTCCATAATAAATTTTGTAGCTCAACACGTGTAAAATGCCCTTTGTATAAACCAGTGTTGCTTTGGGTCATTTTGTTCTTCATTAAACTCACTCTTACCCGTTCTGCTGTGTCTACAAACATGACCAACACTAAACGATGCGCCTTCCGTGTCAAAGGTAGAAATATACAAATGAACACAAGTAAGGTGAAGAGGGTCAACCTCTTAGTGCTTCACTGCCTCACCACATAGAAAACTGTACGGATGTGAGACTCATATACATTATACAGTACACCATGTTGGCTTTGCTTTTGTGTCTTTTTATGTTACATGGAACCTCACATGAAAGGTCATCCTACTCTATTTGGTCCATTCTATCATTCTTATTGCATTTTTGATCTGTGATAGGCCACCCAATCCATTTTTTGGGCGGACTTCGTTGTTTGGAGAGCAGCCTGCCACAACTAACTGTGATGATATGCACAGCAACATTGTGGAATAATGAATAGCCTAATCGATTCATGAGGTACAGTAAAGGTACACACTTGTGGTTGAAAACAGTGTACAAAAATGTTGTCTTGGTCTGGTTAATCTACCAACTGTGAATTCTCTTTACATTAAAAACTTGATATGGCTGCATCTCCACATCAGACAGTAAGATGGACAAAATGTAAATACTGTTGGAGCACAAAAAAATGTTTTTAGTGTATACCTCTAGAGAAATGATTGACACTTGAATCACAAATGTTAGCTTTACAGTTCTGACAAAATCTTGTACTTTTACCATAGAACATTTGTCAGGGATAAGATTCTGACCATTTTATTTACCCTAACACAACGTTTAGTACCTCCTTCACATTCACTGTATTACAAATTATTGCAGTAATATTTTTTATAACAGCTACAGATTTTTATATTTTTGCTTGAAAGCAACAAAAATATGTTCCCCCCGGAGAGATGTGGAGGAACATTTTGGATACACTTTGGTTTCTACCACAAGCTTTAAGGTTTCCGGAGCACAAGAGTGGGTCACCACTCAATAGCAGTGAACACTATGTAAAAACCAGTAAACACGTAGAGAAACGGAACACAAATGCGGACAAACGTAAATGCCCCATGACACGTTGCGTATGCAGAGTGGGCGAGGAAAATGGCTCAAGGTCGGCACAAAGTAACGTGACACATTGACATCACCTCCAGACGTACAGCAGGGCACCTCCAACCAATCCGGCTGTAATGTCCGTTTGAGGGAGACATTTTTAGAAAGCAGCAGAGCAATGGTGTGGTGGATAACTGATTTTCAATGACAAAACCCTTTCAGGACAAACTTTCCCTACCCTGTTAGATTACTTCACGTCAACGTTATGGATGTGGATCACAAAGACACTCTCACACAGTTAAAAAGGTACAGTTCGCAGAACTAGACGATCCATGACCTTGGTCTGGGACCTATACAGATAGTTTGGTATGGGATCATGTGGGCACTTTACCCACTTTGCCCCCTGCTGGTGTGAAAAGCCCAAAGCAGTTTCAGTATTCAGCTTGAGCGTTACAGTTACCTTTGTATTTTGTTGCAAATCATCTAATGACTTTTTGATGACATCTAATACAGCCATATTTGTGAGTTTTTAGGGTCTTTGCTCTTATATTTGTCAGAACCCTTGTTAGATTTAGGTCTGTTTTAAACTAACCATTTTTATTTTGGATTTGCAGCCGCATGAAAGTGGTCCTAAAACTGTGAAATGTTCTTAGTCTCTTTAAGAATGAGTTATCACTGCGTGCCAGATACCGTTTTCTGATTTTCAACCGCATGTTTAGAAGTGACGCCAACGAATTAGGCCAAGTACCATTTATATATAATTTAAAAAAAAGATATACAACGACGACTAATAAAATCATAGAAGGTTTCAACCTATTCCATGTGAGCTTTATCACAGGAACCCAACTAAAGCTATTTTCCAACCAATCCAAAGTGTGGGTAATTTGCCTTTGTTCCCCTGATTGGATCCCTCCAATAAATGTGCACAAATAACCCTATGGTAAGACTTGAGCCCGACAAGGTACGGGTTCTGTGAGGTGTCCAGCATGCACTAGGATCAACCAGGAGTTGACTCAAGCAGAAAACAAACATAAAAAACACAATGCCCTACAGTTAACTCTACTCTAAGTGACATGACAGGGTCAAAACATATTTAAAATATTTAATATACATCTATGACAACTATATTGTGTACTATATGATGCAATACTGCCGGCAGTCTATTAGTCTAACGGTAAAAATGTAACGACGTAACAAGCCCCTTATAATCCCTTCCGTAGAAAAAGCAATAGTAATAATCAAGATGAGGATAAAATATAACAAGGCAAAAATAAAATACAATACATTAAAATTGTAAAATAAAGCACCTATAAATAACCAGAATCAAACAAAACAAACAGAAAAAAATTAAAATGATTTTTTTGTTAATGGCAAACGGACAGTCGCAACATGCTGTGCACGCCACGTGCACGCCTGTCTGTAGAAATGAACCCCTCACGGAGTTAGAGAGCACACTGAGACAGGCAGGAGGTCCTTTTCAACGGCACGGCGCGTATCTCACGTGTTCTGGGAGCCCCTGCTTGTGGCACGCATTCCGGGCGTGCACGGAGTCCCTAACACGCACACGCGTGACAAACGGCGGACGGCGGGGCGGGCAGGCACTGTGAGGCTGTGGCATTGACAACTACTGGCGACTGGAGAGGAAAATAGCGCGTCCTTTTCAGAGGTGTCTCTTCAGGCCTACAGTGGGAGAACTTCTCACACAGCGGGACTGGTGATGATCGGTATGGAAAGTACTGTACTTGACAGTCATGATTTTCTTTTCTCAAAACAAAACTAAAACCAACATACAACTTGTTTGTGAAGTTATTCTTCATTTGTTGAGATTTGTGGAGGGATGGTTTACCCCCTGGAAAGGGGTTTTGGGATTTGTTATTGAATTGTGCTTGGCGCTATTTTGGAACAGCTGTGCTCCAAATTCCCGCAAGCACAAAATGGCCACTCATGGAATATCCGTGCATTTATATATTAGAGGACTTATTACATTAGTCCTGTTTACACAAGAGGATCTCCATCCAAAATACCTGCAGGGATATACAACACACACACACACACACACACACACACACACACACACAGATGCGATCATTGAGGATGAAGCAGAGAGCCTGAAACCTAGAATATAAAGTGAGCTGTGCATCTCCTGGCTCCTTCATCTAAATGAAACCCCTCAACTCTGTGCCTGTGATGGACCTGGACGCCTTCTGAGGTCCCAAAGGTGGGATTTTTCTAGTTAAACAAGTTATTTGTGTGTGTGTGTGTGTGTGTGTGTGTGTGTGTGTGTGTGTGTGTGTGTGGTTTAAATCTACACTGAAGCAATTTTCTTTACCATCAATTCAATCCTCATTTTGTCCGATAATGGACAGGATAAACTGGCCCAGTATCACTTTAAACCTGGTTAAAGCTATAAAAGGATTGGGCAGTCCTTAACAGAGTCCTTAACCCATGAACAGACCACGGCGCAAGAGAACCGTAGCTGTTTGTTGACATGATTATTAGATCTTATCGAGAATGGAAGAAGTGGGTGAATTTATTTATGTGAATATATATCTATGTAGTATATAGCTACAACTAGTATTTTCACTTTTTAGCTTTCTCAAAGATATAGGCTTTTAAAAATAGCTGTTTAGAGTCGAACGACTGTGCAATCTCTTAGTGGCAAGCTAACTGGCTGGAGTAGTTGTCATTTCAGAAGGAACGCGAACGTTGATTCCTTCTCGGTGTGTTCTAGCAAGGAAGAGAGGGAAGTGGGAGTGAAAAGTTCTCGGACTGCTCCCTCTGTTGGTGACCCTTGGATTTGGATTTTGTTGAGTTTTTCTTTTTTTAATTTTATACCTAATGAGCCTTACTGGAAAATGTAGCAAAGAAGGAAAAAAAAAAACATAATAAAATAGTAAATATTGCCATATTTGTCTGCTTTGTTGAGGTACAGATTGAAAGACCAAATTAGAAAAGAACTATAAAAATAATAATAATAAAAAACATAAATCGCCTTTTTTCCCCATTGGAGTGTCACCTCATTTTGAGAAGTCGCTTGTGTCTTCTGCACTTTCGGCCAACAGTTTTCAGTCTTTAAGGCCCTGTGGCCTGCAGGGCAGCCTTTTCTAAGTGCTTCGTGTTTTGATAGAAAACACCACCGCTTCGTTGCTGTCAGTTGTATTTCTCTCCAACACAACAACCGGGGCGGATTAACCCTAACCTAACCCCCCCACCCAGATATGAAAAGGTCTTAAAAGACGGCAGTTCTCATCTGGAAACAACTGCAACAGGCTGGGCCTAGGCCTGTGCAGTCAGGGCAGTGGAGGAACAGTAAGTAGGACGTTTGATCCAGCCGGTACTGTGAAGAACACACTGAATCAGAACTCCCATTCATGAGGCTCATCTTTGCTGGCGGCCTTCTCAAGACGGTGGATGATATTATTGAGATTGGCGGCTTTCCTCTTGTGGAGGTTGCTGTCGCGGCGGTTGCCGTCGCGGTGGTTGTTGGCGGAGGTTGAAGTCTGGCTGCCATCCGGGACGCCAAACAAAGTATCCAAAATGGCTCCTCTGCTGTGGCTGGTGGCGCCGACCGTGGCGTCCTCCGTCTGGTCGGGCCCGCTGTCCCCCTCCAGGGCCAGGTCCCCCGCGGTGCTTGCGTCCAGGCTCCGGCGACTCTCCACGGTCCCTTCGGACTCGGTGCCGTCGCAGCAGTCGCTCTCGCTGGCCTTGGTGACGTGGCTGGACGGAGAGCTCCCTTCCCCCGCCGCGGCCTGGATCTCCTCGATGAACAGCTCCCGTCGGATGCGAGACCTGAACACACACAGTCCACGCAGTAATATCACACTAGGAGCAGTGGTCTGGGGGTTGGACTCCCAGCCAGTAGGGGGCAGGATAGTCTAGTGGTCTGGGGGTTGGACTCCCAGACAGTAGGGGGCAGGATAGTCTAGTGGTCTGGGGGTTGGACTCCCAGCCGGAAGGTCGTGGGTTCGAGCCCCAGAGACGGCCTACCTGTAAGCGTCCTTGAGCAAGATGCCTAACCCCTACCTGCTTATAATCCTTCCTCTGGCTATGCTAACAATATGCTCAATATGCTAAATGCTCCTAACACTGACCTTTACAAATCTGCCCACCTGGCACCGGTTACACACCTGACCGTCTAAGAGCCTTCCCGACGGTTCTTCCCGATCCCTAGTCCAACTGAGGGTTACGGTGAGGGCTCAGGAGGGCTAGGCCAGTAGGGGGTAGGATAGTCTAGTGGTCTGGGTGTTGGACTGGGTGTTGGACTGGGTGTTGGACCAGCCAGTAGGGGGCAGGATGGTCTAGTGGTCTGGGTTTTGGACTCCCAGCCAGTAGGGGGCAGGATGGTCTAGTGGCCTGGGTGTTGGACTCAAGGTCATGGCTTTAAGCCCCAGAGGTGGCCTACCTGTAAGCATCCTTGAGCAAGATGCCTAACCCCTACCTGCTCCATGTAATAGCACCATGTGTTCACTGGATAAAAGCGTCTGCTACATGACCTAACTGTAACTGTGATTGGTTACACTGTACGTGTCCTGAAGGGTGACCCCGAGCTGACCAGTACCTGTAGTTGTGGAACCAGTTGACGACGGTGCTCGTCTTGAGGCTGAGCTGCGACGCCAGCTCCTCGATGGTCCTGGGGGAGGGGTAGGGCTTCTGCTGGTAGGCCTGCTTGAGGGCCTCCTTCTCCTCGGGAGCCAGCACCACACGGGGCTTCTTCAGCTGGTGGTGGGCTGCCTGCTGGTGGTGGGTGTGAGGGCCCCCGTGCTGAGGGCTGCCCCCCTGGCTGTAGTCTACGCACGCCAGGCTGCCCTCTGCGCTGGCTGGGCCTTCGCTCACGGAGTTGTGCCTCCGCTTCATGTAGGCTGGTGTGGCGGAGCAAGAGGGGTTAGCAAACACACAGAAGGCCTTATTATGAACCCGCTGTTCAACGCCCCTGCAGGGGCAAACTGTGAACAAACGGTTGTTTTTAGTTTCATTACAGCCACCAAGCACCCCAGTCTAATTTGAACGTTATTAATTAGAAACATGTTCATTTAGATATGCTTCTCTTTACCCGTACCAAGATGTAGATGTTTACTTTATCTTCCGTCTCTATCCCTTTAAAAAAAGATTATAACAATAATTATTCTCTTTCCCGCTCTGTTAGATCAGATCAGAGAATGGAGCACTTTGCTGGTATTTGTGCTGTTAGCTAATATTTTGTTCATATTTTGCTGATGTGTGTGTTGTAAAGTTAGCCCTGATGACATGCTGCTGTCAGCATGTAGTTTGCTTACCATGACTGGTGTACGACCTGTTCAGCTATTGCACTTATTGTAAGTCGCTTTGGATAAAAGCATCTACTGAATGCTGTGCAGGGAAACGGAAATGTAAAAGAACGAATCGTAAAGAACACTGGCGTTCCAAAATCACTTTGTCCCTGGCAACGAATATGGCAGTTGAAAGATAAAAACACACCTGCTTAGCTTTGTGTATTATAGGTTTTGCTGTGTCTGCTATCTGATAAAGGTACCAGTTATATACACAATTCACTAAAGAAAGGCAAGAAATCCCACCAAACATTTTCAGCATAATCATATGCACATATGCAACTGATTCCCAGGTGTACGCACTAATTTCTATATCTATAGGCCTAAGGCAAAGTAGAGCCTATAACCATACCACTAGGTGGCAGTATTTTCATTTAGAAGACAAAGAATGCATGGCTCCACTGTGTAAATATCAGGTAGGGACCTAGAGACCACCATGTTATGCTCCTGTCCTCACATGACCCCCCCAACACAACATAAATCACGTACTGTCTATTTCTGCTGTAGGGTGAAAACCTTGTAAATCCAATTGTGTCTATTATTAGGTTTTATGTACTGTAGTTGTTGGTTTATGTAGTTATTTCACAGTGGAGGAGAAAGTCCCATGAACTGGGCTCAATACCCTTTTGTATACTTTAACAGAACAGGCCGTTATTCAATTCTTGAGGAAGGAAGAAACACTATTATGTGTCATGCGTTGTCTATTACCGCATAGAGGCTACATCTAAAACGAACTGATTTGGAAACCTACGTAATGAAAGGAAAGGCTATGTGCCATGTTAAAGATGTGGCTCAAACATTTTACACAGAGGTTTAAGCTCTCCTGTTGCTAGGGCCCTGACAGGCAGTCCTGCCTGATGAGGGCCATCCTTCGGCTTAGCCTCCGCGCTGTTAGCCGCTACGCTAGGCTAAACGTCTTTAGCCTAGCGTAGCGGCTAACAGCGGTGCTGGCTGCAGAACACCAGGCTGAGGCTGAGTCCCTGACTCACATCACTGTCAATTTGTGGCCAGGGAGAAGTGTTAAACCGGCCTTATCACTCCGAGAATGCTCACTTAGCTAGCGGAGGGACGGATGGGGAAAGCCGAACACGATGAGTGCAGTGGACTTGAAATAAGCGGGGGGCCCATGAGTGGCTGGGTGGTGTCATGTGTGATGAGGGAGTTGATATTTATTACCCAGATCCGTCGTGACAGCGCCTACAAACACGCACCCGCCCCGGGCACGCACCCAACCCTCCCCCGGCCCCGCTTCACCGGAGACACGCGACATGACTCGGGTGGACACAGCGGCGCAATTAGCGGAAAAGAGCAAATGGAGTGCCGTCTCTGTCTATGTGCATTTTAATCTCCTTTTCTAGAACACTCAGGGGGGTCAGCCTGATGAATTACTGATGTGCTGTTGAGCACCGAATGGTACGCACCAAAAAACTTTAAAGCTGCATAGGATGGCTTTTTTTTTTACAGTAAAATATAAACTCTTATTTGCTATTATTAGCCCCAGGGGGTGGAACAGAACATGAGACCTGCCGACGCCAGACTAAGCTACATGTGGGAAGGTAAAGCAAAGGAGGAATTCACAAATAGGCTCAAATAAAATGAACTAGGAGGGGATTGGGGCAACAATTAGTAAAACATTAGCTAGCATTCAAGTGTAAATAAACAGTGTAATATAAGTTGTAATGACTGGATGCATCTTTTGTTAACATAAACATTAACAAATGTCATTTCACTTCTTGGCCCTCTAAAGAACCTCCATGTCAAAGGACACCTAGACGATAGAAGAAACAAAGCAGTGTAAATGCAGGGGCAGGATAGTCTAGTGGTCTAGGTGTTGGACTCCCAGCCGTAAGGTTGTGGGTTCGAGCCCCAGAGTCGGCTTACCTGTCGGCTTACCATCCTTGAGCAAGTTGCCTAACCCCTTCCTGCTCCATGTAATAAATAAAGTCGCTTTGGATAAAAGCGTCTGCTAAATGCTGTAACTGTAAGAAAAGCAGGGAAAATGCACAACTTGGAAACAAGGAGTCCTCACCTTTCTTCTCCATGCGCTTCATGTCCATCAGCTTGTCCACGTTGCGAGGGTCTCTGAGCCACAGCTGCATGCGCACAAAGGGCTCCCGGCCCTTCAGGCTGAGCTTGTGCCAAGGCTTGGGCCTGGCCAGCAGGTCCGACACGGAGCCCTGGGTCAGGCCCAGGATGGTCTCGCCAAACAGCCGCTGGCCTGGAGGATGGACCACACAGGAGGTCAAGGGGGGTCACGCCGACACCTGCAAACGCTCTGAAACGCATACGGCAAGTGGGGGCCCCGCCCGAGAGCGCTATCGTCGCCAAACGCCCGCTAGGTCTCGAGATGCCTCGACTTTAACATGCTTTATTTCCCAGCGTCTGTCTGCCTCACTACCGTAACAACGAGCGGTCTGTTTTTAGACCAGGCGCGTCATCGCCAGTGGCTGTTATGCAAGGCTATACATCAGCCGCGAGGGAACGCCGGCACACCGGTGCGACCCATTTTGGGCAGAGTTTGCCGGGTTCGCCGGGCAGAATTCATAGAACAGCAGGATGGATTGGGTCTCTGAGGGACCTGTGAGGTATGCATTGAGATCCTATACACATTCCACCCCAGCGTAAGGAAGCCTTCATCGGAGGGGTCACCAACGGGGGGGTTCTGAGGGCCCCTGGAGAAGCCCAGCGGACTGGAAGAGGGCTTCCCAGGCGCCTGACTCACCCAGGTTGTTATCGGTCAGCACCTCCTTGACCTTCTTGGTGATGGCGTAGGTGTCCAGCTCGGGGGACATGGCCACCATCTCCTGGATGCTAAAGCCCGCGTGACCGGGGACGGGCAGCACCGTGCCGGGGTGCAGCTCCGTGGGCTCGCACGCCTCCCTGGCGGTGAGGTCCTTTGGGGTGACCTGCTCTCCGAGGCTCTTGACCCAATCGCCCACCGAGCTCTGGGGCGACTCTGGGGCGGGGCTGCAGCTGGCGGAGGTCTTGGGGGTACTCTCTGTGGCAGGGGAGAGGACAGAGGAACATCAGGACACAGGGACAAGGAGTTGGAACCAACCCCCGAGGCTGAAAAACGAGGAAGTAACCAAATCTGCAGTTCCTCGAATGGCCACTTGAGACAGGCTCTAAAACAGGCTAAGTTGACCATTGTGGGTTTGATGCTAAAATGTGTACTTCCTGTGTACACCTAAAAGAAGAACATCAATGGCACTATCGGGAATCAATATTAATATTTCATACTCTATGTGTATATATCTGTGTAATCTCCCATCCCCAACAGCTATTATCATTTTCATTCCACTAGATGGCTGCTCTGCTGGGTACCCAGGATTTGTTCAGAACTAGGTCGAGAACTTTATAAAAGTAATGTTAACTTGACAAAATCGTACTTAAGACGTTTTTCAATAGTCTAAGTCCTAAAATTCAGATGATTGGATTTTAGACTTTTCAAGACTATTTAAGGACCCGCGGAAACCCTGCCATCAGAGGATGCTTTTTTGTGCGTCTTCACAGCCCCGAAGCCCACACATTAGTGACGGTGGCAGTAACAAGCATTGGTCACCAATGTAGGCCTGTTTTGTTGTCTGGAACCACATGCTGGATCAACCATCGCTGCTAATTCAGTTCACCAAGCATTTGTTAACACAACAAATTACATTCTTTAGCTTGATACAGAGCTCACCGTGTGTGTGTGTGTGTGTGTGTGTGTGTGTGTGTGTGTAGTATGCTGCAGATTCATGCAAGAATGAATGTTAACATTCATGTACACCCACAGCATAAATTCCTCATCTGCGTCTAACCTTGTGTGTCATTTCTACCATATTTATTCCGTGCTCTACATTATCTTGCATCCAGCACACACACACACACACAGGCACGCACACACACACACACACGCACACGTACGCACTGTGGTTGTCCCACAGACGGCATTTGCAAGGACCTTGCGCCCGTGTGCGAGCAAATGCTTTGGCCTTGCTCCGGGCAGATAGAGATGGATGAGGTAGCCATCTAGAGGCGTGCAGAGATGCAGTCACCCGGATTCCTACATTAACGCCTCCCGCAAGGCTCTGTATCTAAGTCAGAGGACGCACAGCGGCGGAGACTTGGACAAGATCTAGTAAATCCCCTGACCGTGTTTAACAGCAATAACACCCGCCAAACCTACGCTCCTCGGGTACGCCTCAGACAGATCCGTGACGCACCCTGAGCTGGCTCAAGTGAGCGTAAGGCGTGCGCTCACGTGGAGCTGGAGGGCTTTCCTCTCAAGGCCGAGCTGCGTTCAACCTGGCGAATGGCTCCGCAAGGCCACCTGTCACGCACACACAGTTCAGTGAAGATTCGCGCTATTCCGGGGGTTCACACGTACGTGCACATGCAGCCACAGCTGTGCGCGTTAGGGCGTCGGCGCGGGCACGCACACTCATGGCTCAGCCCTGCCAGGTAAACCTTGCCTAGTCTCCAACAATAACCACTGCCATCACCTTTGCAGAAACCTGACCAATGTCCCTGGAGTCGTCGCTCGGTGTCGGCGGGACAACCCACTGACCCACAATCCCTGCGTAGAACCTGCCAGTCAGATTTGCCCCCCCGCGTGCGACACAATGTCTGGATTGCGACCACTCGCCTCTGACCAATCACGTTATGGCGTGTTAAAGACACAACCGACACCAAGGGGAAAAGGAATGTTCAGCTCGAAGGGAGAGAAAAGTCTGTCTGTATGGGACGGTGTCCTCCCGAAATGGGTCAAGGGACACAGCCGTGATGTCGACCAAGAGTGTGTGTGTGTGTGTGTGTGTGTGTGTGTGTGGTGTGTGTGTGAGGTGTGTGTGTGTGTGTGTCATATGTGTGAGATGTGTGTGTGTGTGTGTGTGTGGTGTGTGTGTGTGTATGTGTGTGTGTGTGTGTGTGTGTGTGAGGTGTGTGGTGTGTGTGT
>JAOEHI010000006.1:4262436-4273217 GCA_025447815.1 Percopsis transmontana | reverse complement strand
GCAGGTAGGGGTTAGGCATCTTGCTCAAGGATGCTTACAGGTAGGCCACCTCTGGGGCTCGAACCCACGACCTTCCACCTGGGAGTCCAACACCCAGACCCAGGTGACTGTGTGTGTACCGTGAGGCCGTAGTACCAGCGTGTGTGTGTGTGCGCGTACCGTCAGCCCGTAGTACCAGCGGCGGTGTGTGACCCGGCGGCTCAGGTCCTTCTCGGAGCGGTTCAGGCGGTAGTGCCAGTCCAGGTGGTCGGCGTACACGTCGGTCTGGGAGGAGGTGAAGCGCATGCCACAGGAGTAGCACTGGATGCCCGTGTACAGCTTGGTGACCACGCCCTCGTAGCGCTGCCTCAGCTCCTCCATCAGGAAGCCTGTGAGGTCTGGGAGGTTGTCCTCCTCCTCCTCCTCCTCCTCCTCCTGCTCCTCTTCCTCCTCCTCCTTCACAACAGGAGCCACCGGGACGTCCACAGAGGCTTCTGGAACAAGACAACACCACCACGCTAAGCTAGCTGGTCCTACTGGCAGTTAGTGTGTGTTAACACCATGTGCTCCGCAATGTGTTGTAGCACTAGCTAGCTAGCCAGCAGACGTGACACCAGGGGGCGGGGCTGACCTGCGGCACTGGGCGTGGCATCAGGCTGGGCGGGCGGGGCTGCAGGGATGATGCCAGTGGAGATGAGCTTGGACAGCAGGTCGTTGACGTCCATCTGGCCAAAGTGGCTTTCTGGGCCGCCGAACGCCGGGCCTGGAGGTCAGAGGTCAAGGGTCAGGGACAACATAAGTGGGTCACAGGTTGCTTTAAGGGGTGGGGGTAGAGAAGGTGTCTACCTGGCTGGCTGAAAGGCACAGGGTTGTGTGGTAGGAAGGTCTGGTTGAGGCCGCCCATCATGTTCACCTAACAACGACAGACCAATCAGAGAGCAGCACCACCAACACTACACCCAGCAGGCTGGGCTGGTCGGGGATCGAACCCAGGACCTTCCGGCCGGGAGTCGACCCCCCCCCCCTCACCCCTCTCAACAGCATAAGGGACTCTCACCGGCTGCCCCATGCTGCCAGCGGGGGGCGCTGTGGGGTTGTAGAAGGGCCCGGCGGCAGGCTGGCTGAAGGGAGCCTGCATGCTGAAGTTGCCCCCTTGGGGCCCCGGGAAGGGGAGGGGCCCCCGGGAGAAGTGGGGGTTGAGGGGTTCCTGGAAGCGCTGGCTGGGCATGAAGCCCTGCTGCGGGGGCCTCATGGGGGGCCCGTAGCGCTGGGGGTCGTAGCGGGGGTGCACGTCGAAGCGGGGTCCGTCGAAGGGCACCGGCCCCATCTGGTTCGGGGGCCCGTCGAAGAGCCCGGGCCGCTGCTGGAAGCCCGGGGCCCCCCGGGGGGCCACGCCCATGCCAGGGTCGAACCTGGGGGGGGCGCCTAGCCGCGGGCCCTCGAAGTGACCCGGGGGCCCGTCGAAGCGGGCGGAGCCGCGGGGGCCGTCGAAGGGCCCGACGAAGCGCTCCGGGGTGCTGTGTGGGGGCCGGCGGGGGCCGTCGTAGCAGGGCACGTCGTCGTAGCAACCAGGCCCCCCGGGGCCCTGGTAGCGGCCCTGCGGACGGGGCCTGGGCGGTACGCCGTGGCCTGGGCCGTCGTAGCAGGAGGGGGCGTGGCCATCTTGGGGCGGGGTTTCCCCCGGGGAGACGGGCGCGGGGCGGGGCCTGGGAGGGGGGGGCACATCCTCCTCAGAGTGCTCGCTGTTGGGGCTCTCAAAGCGAGGGGCGGGGCTCAGCTCCTGCTGCTGGAGCGGGGACAGCCGCTCACGCTCGTAGCCGCCCCCCACCTCCCCCCCGGGGATGGGGGCGGGTGGAGGGGGCAGGAGGGTGGCGGGGGGGAGGGGGCGCTCCTGGCGCCGGGGGTCGGGGGGGGCGGCATACCTCCTCGGCGCGTCATAGCCGCTCTTGGCCTCCTCGCGCTCCTCGTAGCGCTGCCGCTCTGTCAGAGGGGAGTTCCACTCTCTCTCACCTGCGCACACAGAGGGGACTGAGGTCTCTCTACCATGCTAACAGCGCTGACAGCGCTAACACTGGCAGTGCCATGCTAACAGGGCTGACACTGGCAGTGCCATGCTAACAGGGCTGACACTGGCAGTGCCATGCTAACAGGGCTGACACTAGCAGTACCATGCCAACACTAGCAGTACCATGCTAACAGGGCTAACACTAGCAGTAACATGCTAACAGGGCTAACACTAGCAGTACCATGCTAACAGGGCTAACACTAGCAGTACCATGCTAACACTAGCAGCAGTAACAGTGTGGCTGCAGACTTACTGGGCTCTCGGGGGTCTGCTCTCCTCCTGAAGCGGAGGCCAGGTAGAGACGTGAGGGGGGGGAACTCCTTGCCGTGGTTGTACTCCTCTATCATGGGGGTCTGCTGGGGGGGCTCGTCCGGCTCCTTGCTGCCTCGCTCCACTGGAGACACGCCCGGGATAACATCACACCAGTCAGCTGGTTAGTCGTGTATAGAGGTGTTCGTCTACTACCGTCTACTACTGGGGCCTCCCCTGACTTAGAGGACCCGCCCCAGAGGAGCCTCCCCTGACCCAGAGGACCTGCCCCGCCCCAGAGGACCTGACCCAGAGGGACCCGCCCCGCCCCAGAGGACCTGACCCTGCCCCAGAGGACCCGCCCCGCCCCAGAGGGACCTGACCCTGCCCCAGAGGGACCTGCCCCAGAGGACCTGCCCCAGAGGGACCTGACCCTGCCCCAGAGGACCTGACCCAGCCCCAGAGGGACCTGACCCCGCCCCAGAGGACCTGCCCCAGAGGACCTGACCCAGCCCCAGAGGGACCCGCCACAACATGCTGACGTTTACCATGGTAGCACAGCTAAAGGCCACTTGGTGCCAGCTAAAGGGGGACTCACCTATGCGGTCCCTGGCAGGGGGACGGCTGTACTTGAGGGGGGAGGGGTCCCTGCGCGTCGCCCCTGGATGGTCGGCCTCGTCGCTGCTGTCCCCCTGCTCGCCCCCTGCTGGCCGGCGGGAGACCTGCGTCCGACGCAGCTTGGACTTGTGCTCGTAATACGACAGCTCTGCATCCACCAGCTGTGGGCGTGGCTGCGGCGAGGGGGGCGTGGCCAGCAGGGGCTTCTTCTTGTTGCCGGGGGGGAAGAGTTGCTGGGTGACTGGTAGGTCGCCGGGCGCCTCCCAGGACTCGGAGCGCTGCAGCTTCTCCTGCTGGTACTGGAAGAGCTGTCGGATCTGATGGGCCACGTTCAGGAACTCCTCCTGGGACAGCTCCCCGGCCTCCCGGCGCTGATGGGCCTGCGTGGGGGAACACGGACGGGGTAGGTGGTCACACAGGACACAGGGTGCCATCGCTCCAAATTGAGAGCATTTCAAACAAGGAGGTGGATTATTGATGCATCTCGTATTTTACAGACTTTAAGGGACACGACTCGAATACCACGTTTCTACTCTCGATTACCTCATATGTACACACCTAGACAGAGTAGATGTTGATCACAAACGACACCAGTGTGAAGAGAAGGGAGAATTAAAATGACATCCGGTTATTAAAGTTGCTTGGCTTTCCCTTCTATAACGTCTAAACCAGGGAGTCAGCCCCCCCCAGCACAGAAGAGCCGGCCTACCTTCCTCAGCAGGTCCTTCTTGCTGGCAGAGTTCAGGACGTCCGGTATCTGGATGTTGGCGTCCACACTGAGGCGGTGTTTGGGCGTGCGTGGCGTGACAGGTCTGGGGGGGGGGCCGTAGGGCTTGTGTCTCTGGGGCCCAGCATTCACATGGGGGCTGTCGGGCGGCTTCAGGCTGGGGAGGACAGGACAGTTAAAACAGCTCAAGCAGGCCACAATACACACCAGCAGTACCGACTGTACTGCCGGTGTGTATTGCTGCGTGCAGTCAGTACTGCCAGACACTAGCAGAGAGGTTAACGCGTTAAGAGCTTTGGAGTCAATGGAGGACGGCCACAGCGACCCACCACCTCAGCTCAATGCTGTGCCATTAGTAGGGGTTCATAGGTCGGGACCACAGCTACCATCCTTACTGTTTGCTCTCCTCCCAGCCACTCCTCCAGCGGTGCGGGGGCTCCTTCGGGTCCCGGGGGGAGTCTCTGGGCTCGGGATGTCTCTCCTCAGACCTCCTGGGTCTCTTGGCTTCTGTCTGGCTCTTCTTCGGGGGGCCCCGGTCGTCGCCATGGGTCCTCCGGGCCTTGCCGACCTTGTGGGGGGTAGGCGGGGAGGGGGAGCTGCTCCTGGCTCTGCCCTTGGGCGACCTCCTGTCTCTCCTCTTGGGGGAGCCGGAGGGGGAGCGTGAGTGCGTGCGCTTCCTGGCGTTGGTGCGGGCGTTGCCCCCGGCCTTCTCGGCCTTCTCAGAGGAGCCATTCAGCAGCTTGCCCTTGGACAGCCTGTGGGGGGCGTCCTCCCTCTCCCTCTTGTCCCCACAGCGCTTCTTGTCCTTCGGGTCGTCCCCCGCCGGCTCTCCCACCCGGTCCTGTGAGCGCTTCTTCAGCCGGGGGTCCTTCTTGGGGCTCTGGGCGTCGGGGGCCTTGCCCAGCAGGGTTTTGGGCAGAGGGGAGGGGGCCTTGTCCTGCGGGGCATCCCGCTTGGGGAGGCGGGGTTTGTCTACCCTGGCGCTCTTCTCCAGCGGGCGCTTCTCAGGCGCGGCGGCAGGAACCTCCTTGTGTCCCCCCTGCTGCTGGGGGCCCGGCGAGGGCCCCGCCCGGTTAAGGCGAGGGTCCCTGGGGGGCAGCTTGGTGTCGGGCTGGGGAGCAACCCAGGGCCGGATGGCGGGGGAGGGCTGGCCAGCGGGCTTTGGCGCGGCAGGGACGACAGACGGGGGAGATGGAGTGCTGACGGGCGCTAACACGAAGCCCCCCTGAAGGGGACAAAAACAAAGGAAAGGTTAAAGAGGAGAAATGCCGAGTCATTGGTGGGAACGTGTGACGCCACATCTGAAGCATCAGATAGCTGATCGAATGTTCTTAAGTTCTGGGTTGGGAAGTCCCAAGCCAGGCCTTCACTAGACTGACGGGCTGCCTCAACAGAACCTCTCCTACCAGCTGGGCCTTGGTCTGCTCCAGCTCCAGCTCAATCTTCTTCTGCTGCAGCTCCAGCAGCTGCTTCTGCTTGGCCAGCAGCTGCTGCCTGATCAGCTGCTCCTGGGTCAGGCTGGCCTCGGGGACGACCACGGCCGGCTGGGGAGGGGAGGCTACGGCCTGGGGGGTACTGGCCCTGGAGGATGCCTCCTCAGACTGGGGGAGGAGAGACGGCAGGGTTACCACGGAGACTAGAGTGGAGGGTTCCAGAAACGCGCAGGGGGGTAATCTATTAAATACTAAATGTCATCAGCACAGTAGCTGGCAGAACTAGTTTTAACACCTAAAAACCTTTAATACTTTCCTCCTTTCGTGAGGTCATTGTTTGACTGAAAACATAAATACACCCAAGAGATAACTGAAATTAAGTTTGAAGTGTAATTGTTTGACCGAACTAAATCTGTGTTCAATCTACGATTGGGCGCTTGGATGTTTAAAGTTTAAATAAATGACAACATTCGATTTGTGTTTATTCACATAAATAACACCTCAAGAGGACGCAGACATTCTCAAATCACCTGTTTCAGAAACTTAGGGTTGACATGAATACTGGCGTTGACGTTGGGAGGCAGGGGCTTGATTGGCCACGCTGGGTCCAAGGAGTTCACGCGAACGTCCAGCGCATAGAGCTTCTTGAGAGGGAACACCTCATCCCACGTGGAGCGCAGCTTGAACAGACTCTTTCTAGTGTTCTCGTCCACCTACAAAGACAGGACAGAGCTTGGTCCAACACAACACCACAGAGAGGCACAGGACATCACAATGTTCTAGAGAAGTTAGCAGCAGTCAGGCCACTTTCAGAGATAACAATTACAAACTATATGTTTAAGAGAATATTTGGGTTAATGTACAATTATTGTCAACACATCTTTGAAACTGAAAATACAACTGGGCCACTTGCCATTTTATTAGTGGAGACACGTAAAGACAGTAAAGCCACAGACAAGGAAAAGGGTAGGCCGCTACAGTACTTAATATTTATCAACACTTACAGCAAGCAGAGAGAAGACAGTTTGTACCTTTTCAAAGACACATATAAATGAAGTGACTAGGTTTTTAGCAAACACTGCAAGGTATTCTCCTCCAACATTCTTCACTATGGAATCCACTAAGTACAAAACAGGCAGCTTCTCGGACGATGGGGCCTGGAGCAAAAGAACTCAACAAGTTTAGAACACAACAGGTAAACAGTATAACACAGCAGTCAACAATCCCACCCAATCTCCCTTAGAAACAACCCGCTAATCCACCCCTAGAAAGTGCAATCCCGGGGGGGGGGGGGGGGGGGGGTGTTTTTAGCCAGGTGGGTTAAAAAAATAAAATTATGAAAAATCCTGTGAAGACATCCTTGTGAAGACAAACAGTTGCACCTCAAAAATAGTGAGGTAACCAGGCAGGGTAAAAAAATAAATAAACCCCCACAAAAACTTTTTTAATACAAAAAAAATGTATGTAGTATACCAATATGTGTCCCGGTTTAAGGTTTAATAATAAAAGGGCACTCAGAAATCAATGGTCTTGAATCCTTGAGAAGAAAAACTCCAAAAGTATCGTTAAAAAAAAAAAAATTTAAAAAAAGTTAGGCTCGTCTTCGGTCCTTGTAAGGTTACCTCCAGAGAGGGCACAGAAGCCCTCTCTGTACAATACCCTTTGAGATGAACAGTCACTGGGTAGGAGTATTCCAGGCATTTTTAGAAAATGTTCCAACACAGAACCCGTTAACATCCACATTGTGGTTTAAATAAATGGCTAAACCTTAGGAAATGGGAATAATGGGGCAGTATGTAAACACTCGGGTGAGCTGCATATTGCAATTTAACTCGGATCGAGGCCTATAAGGCAGAGTGTAGTGTGTCCATCTGTAGCAGTAATGGTTTAGCATTAGTTCTGATGTAGCACGCCCTGGGTGAATGCTGGATATGTGCACATCTTAAAGCATTAGAACGACACCACAGTGAGCAGAACCCTGCATCTACAGAGACCGTCATCACAGCCTGCTCTCACGTTCAGAAGAACCAGGCATACCAATAAACAACACTGGGAAATAAAAAATGACAAAACGCACATTTCATATGTTTTATTACAACACTTTTTAACCATTCATTGACATTTCAAAATATCAATATTCACTAGTGAGTTACGGCAGTTAGGTTGTGTCTATGTGGTCAGGTTGTATGGAGGCTAAGCTAGCCGGCTGCCGGGTGAATGTGCTGACTGCAAGGCTACGAGAAGGGAGAGGGCCTTGTGTGGGAGAGGTAAGGCCTCTTTTCCAGAAGCTTTCTGACAACATTTAGTAAATATACTACCTTATGTAGGATGTAGAAACAATGATGTTAGCTAGCAACAACAAAACCACGGTCTTTATTTTATTAACTGTAAAAAAATAAAATAAAAAATAAAAATAAAAAAATTTGAATGCCACAAATACAGTAACTGACAACTTTAATTGTGCTATATATCGGATAGGGATTGTTGGGAATTATGTAAAATAGCCTCAGGTCAAAGGAAAAATCCAGTTTGTTTTTAACGTTTTACCCAAAAGGATATTAGTGAAGAAATATTAGGAAAATACAATTAAACTGTGATGCCATCAAGATGGGGCTTAATTTCTAATTATGTATTTTATAAACAACTAGTTAATATATTCATCAGCAACTTGGCACCTTCATTGCTAGCAAATATGGTTAAAATAGAACCCTGAATAGACTATAGTAGCCTAGCATCTCTGTTGACGGCATCAAGAATAGTGGCTCTGGTTTGAATAATAACTGATTCGGTAACAGTCAAACTGGTGTGATTTTCACTTTACTGGAGGCCACAAAAGCCTAATGTTAAGGTCAACGCAGTGAGGCATGTTTCTACATAAATGGAGCCGTCTAAATCAATGTATTCGCGTTAAAGCAAGCCTCTGGGTGTATTGTATATGTCTAATGGTCCTACATGGGGTGATCATTACAGTTGCAATACGTGTTACAGGAGCAACGGAACTAGCATGGTTAATTACAATCTGGCTAGAGGGGAAACGTGACTGACGTCATATCCTGTGACTTCAAATCATAGCGATACATTATCAACGTCTATCAATATCTAGGGGATAACATATCGAAGTACACCGAACCCTGACCAAATGGATCCTACATTACCGTCATCATCAAAGTCTACATTTCGTAGCCTGTGACGGGGCTTACACTTTCCTTTATCACTGCCGTGTATGGTCTAGTGTGTGAAGACACGAACACTAGCGTATCGTACACTACATGGTCCAAGCGGGCAGGCTAACGTGGCTGAGCCGGGCCTAGCGGGGGCCTAGCGTGGCTAAGCGGGGCCTGGCGGCAGGGCCGCCATGTTGAGAGCAACAGGCCGCGGCTGACTACGGCAATGCTAAACATCGGAAAGTAATTGAGAATTCTATATTCATATATTCATAAAAACCTTGCTTATTTGAGCTTCAATTATTGCGACGATGTCCTTGGCGAGGTGCAGGTTCTCCTCCGCCAGGATGGTCAGCATGTTGATGTGGGGCTTGCTGTTGAACGTCAGGTCCTCCAGCGACGACTGGTACTCGCGACACGCGTCCTCCATCTTGAGCCCGACACCGAGCGGCTCTGCACCGGCGCCGCGGAGCACCACACAGTCCATCAACACATTGAAAAAGAACCGATTCCGCCGTTTAATCCACTTCAGAACGTTTGTGGGTTAGCTCGGCAGCCGCCTTGTTGTTCGTCGGGGAGAAGATGGCGACGGCAAACGGCTCCGTCTGCTACGTCACACCGAATCATTTATATTTGCAATGAGGACAACGGCTCTGGATTGGCTGCGTTCTGCTTCTCGTGGGCGGGTTCATTGTTGTCATTGGTCAACGTTGTTAGGAGAAGAGGATCTAGCCAATCCGTACGCGTATATTGCATAATATTATATAGAGAAAGAGCAAATTCATAAATTCCGGGAACTGCCAGAAAAGTCCCCGATAACAAGACGTCACAGACGTAGAAATTAATTTCAATGTAAAACTAGTCATTTATACCACTATATATCTTTTGTAAAAGATGGAGGTTTTTCTTTTGTCAATGTTATTCTTTATTACATTCTATGTACACTTTACTACGTATTCACATATTATTGTATTTGTGTATGGAATCTATTCTGTTCCTTTCCATTTAACACACAAAATAAAGGCCAGGTGTTCATACATTTACATTTACAGCATTTAGTCGCATTTATCCAAAGCGACTTACAATAAGTACATTTGGCAACAGCTGAACAGGTCACACACCAGTTGTGAGCAAACAACATTTTGTTAGAATAATGACAGTAGCATGTCATCATGGCCAAGTTATACATTTTGTAACATGCAGGACATAACACATTGTTCAATCCACAAAGTAATTGCTAAGCCTAAAAAAGTGCTATATTCCTAAGAGGTGATCTAAGAAGGAACGAGGGATAATACTGTCTAATACTGTATGTAGCCTATTACATCACAAAAACGTTGTCCCCTCGGGTGGTCTTCTGATGTGTGCTCAGATGTCATGGCTTTGCAGCGTGGGTGTGGAGGTGGAGGTGATATCGAGGGTATGAAATGCTTAGACCAAAGCTCACATCTTGAGCATTGAGCCCGAGACACCAGTCGGGTAACATCAGTATTCCCTTCCTACCCATCATCAATACACCCTGACCGACTCATATGGGCAGTTACGGGGTTTGAATGGCTTGAGAAGTTCGATTACACATCTAGAGGTAAATTAATCAAATTAACAGGAGTTTGTGTTCATCCTTGCCTGTACTTTCTAAGTCATCCTTCAGCTTTACCGTCTAATAAAACTACATTAAACCATAAATGGACATTATGGGCACAGATAAAAAAATACAATACAGATTTATAAGACTGAGCTACATTTTACAAAATATTAGGAATACATTAAACTGGTATAATTGTGCTTTATTAATGTTGGGAATAGATTAAACTAAAATATTTCAACTAGTTACAATTATGGACCTGCATGCGTCAGCCTAGCTGACCCCAGAGATAGCCTACTAAACTGTTTATACTCTAGCAAGTACATACTGTAAGTGTGTACTTGAAACACAGGATACATTGAATCTAATCTAATCTAAATATGATTTACAAGGAGGGCAGGATAGTCTAGTGGTCTGGGTATTGGACTCCCAGCCAGTAGGGGGCAGGATAGTCTAGTGGTCTGGGTGTTGGACTCCCAGCCAGTAGGGGGCAGGATAGTCTAGTGGTCTGGGTTGGACTCCCAGCCGGAAGGTTGTGGGTTCAAGCCCCAGAGTTGGCCTACATGTAAGCATCCTTGAGTAAGATGCCTAACCCCTACCTGCTCCATGTAACAGCACTTTGTAAGTCGCTTTGGATAAAAGCGTCTGCTAAATGACCTCATTGTACAAGTGGCCAGCTTACTGTACTGTACTCAAAGACCAGGGCTGTCAAACACAATCATATTACTATTAGACACATTAAAATGTGCATAGTCCCAACAACACACAAGTAGACCCACCATGTACCCACATGACATATAGTTTAGCAGGATAGTATGGGGGTTCCACTCACAGCCAGAAAGTCCTGGGTTCCAGCCACGGAATTGGCCTACCTGTAAGCATCCTTGAGCAAGATGTCTAACCCCTACCTGCTCCTTAACACTGTAACTGTACTCACTGTAGGTCTTAACACTGTAACTGT
>JAOEHI010000006.1:4242869-4256268 GCA_025447815.1 Percopsis transmontana | reverse complement strand
GGTGTGGAGGGGCTGTCTTGGATGACACGCCTCTTCAACATTGCGTGGAAGTGGGGGACGGTGCCAAAGGAGTGGCATACAGGGGTGGTGGTTCCCCTGTTCAAAAAGGGGGACCAGGGGGTGTGTACCAATTACAGGGGTATCACACTTCTCAGCCTCTCTGGTAAAGTCTACTCCAAGGTTCTGGAAAGGAGGGTTCGGCCGTTAGTCGAACCTCGGATTGAAGAGGAAAAATGCGGATTCCGTCCATGCTATTGTCATGTGACACCAATTGTTTGTTATGATTGGTTCAACTTAAGCCTGCACGATATATCGTTTCAGCATCGTCATCGCGATGTGCGCAATAGTGACATCGCAGGACGTGCAATGTTTAGACCAATTGTATGGCATTAACTCTTCCCGGTACCGGGGTCGCCCTTCCCCCTCTCTCAAACAAAGAAGTCGTAAGCCGTTTAAACATGTGTGAAAACAGTCAGACACACCATTGGAACGAGAAGGGTCTCAACTGTGAAGCTATCGAGCCCATTGTTGCACAAATTAAACATAATTCCAAACCTAAACAAATAAATAAGCATATCGTAAACCTTTATGCACAGCGCACGCTAAAAGCTGAGACGCCACAGATTTCAAAAGTGTAGGCCATTTTCCACTACGACGAACACCCATTGAACTAGTAAAATAACTTGCATAAACAAGCTTCGATTGTTATAACAACAGTGTGTCTTACCTTTGTTGTTTTTGTTACCAAAAGTTGTTTGATCAAATAAAACCACTTGTAACGTAAATCCCATTGTCCCTCTATCAGTCGATTGCAGTGACTTCTGATTTGTAAACATGGACCAGGAAGTGTTTTTCATATGAAATGGGTAGTTGCTTTCGATCACAACACGTGAGTGTATCGCCATCTTTTGGACCTAAAACGTTTGTTAAATACTGTTTTTTCCAATATCGTACAGCCCTAGTTCAACTCACACTTGATTTAAAAGCACACAAATTATTTTCAAAGTTTTATCAACATTAATAGGCTGATATTTATACTAAAATATGCTATACAGTATATCATGGTTTATTGGGAGAAACCTGGTAAATTCTATGTAAAATCAGACATTCAGCACCCCCATATAGCCGGAATGGAATGATCCTTGTTTCATAACCACATTTTGCGACGATTCAGCTGTGAGACTGACAGTCAAACTGGGCTCCTTTAGATAGAATCATCGAATAGTCACCCCTACTACTGTTATTAGGATAGGCTAGTGGTTAGGGTGGTCAAATCCCAGCTGAACGGTTGCATCTTTGAGCAAGATGTCTAACTCCTACTTGTACGCACTGGAAGTTGCTTTGGATGAAAGCGTCTACTTAATGACCAATTATTATAAAATCCCGCAAGTCTAACACCGCCCTGCAGGGACTGTTATTTCTACTAGAATACTACCAGTAGAGACAGTAGAATACATACTACAAACTTTTTCAGTAGTCCACAGTAAATGAAGCAAGGAGAGTTTATCAATGAGAAGTACATGTCCATGTAATGTGAGTTTTTGTTGATCTTAGGAGATGGATCGTAAGGCAACTCCAGTTCGGACACTACACTGACACTACTTTCATTTGCCACTAGCAATCCCTGTGATGTCTGCAATGGTCTGTCTCTGATTAGAGTTACACTTTTGTCCCTCATTTGAATTCTCATTGAACTTGTAGACCTTTTTGATCATTTGAAACTTATCAACTTCTTTGAAATAATTTGACACTTCTCTTCACCTAGGTGCTGCCATTACATAGTATCCTCCCGCATACAAATCCTGCTGCTGTAAAGTGTAAACCCCCATTTCGAATCATAAACATCAGTTGTTACACCACAAACATCAAATTAATTACAGTTGAAGCAGTCAATTAGCTGTAGTTTATATTTGACAAAACAAAATCATAGACACCCCCCTCCAAAAAAGAATGTGTTGTGACTGAGACTAAGACTTTGTCACCCACCCCCACCCCAGGGTGAGGACATTGTGTTCCTGGCGACAGACATCTCCTTGCCGGGCGCAGTGGACTGGGTCATGATGCAGTCGTGTTTTAGCCACCACTTCATGCTGGTGCTGGAGAAGCAGGAGAAGTACGAGGGGCACCAGCAGTTCTTCGCCGTTGTCCTACTTATTGGCACAAGGAAGCAGGCTGACGCCTTCGCCTACCGCCTGGAGCTAAACGGCAGCCGGCGCCGGCTCACCTGGGAGGCCACGCCTCGCTCCATCCATGATGGTGTGGCAGCAGCCATCTTGAACAGCGACTGCCTGGCGTTTGATACATCAGTCGCACATCTGTTTGCTGACAACGGAAACCTGGGTATCAACGTCACAATCTCCATGTGTTGATGTATGTTTGGGACTGGTATAAGCAGCCGTGTGTGTACTTTATATACACGCACAGCAGAGGGGGTTGGACCCAGATGTGACTGTAAGGTTATTCTTTATACAGGAAGTTTTTTGTTTGAGTTCATGTGAAAACTGAGCTCAAACCAGCTCAACAAGTAGAACACCACTGCCATCCTCTGCTCTGTATGTGTGATCACTACGCATGTCTCATGTCATCAAAGTTACCATGACAACATACCAAGACAGTGTAATGATGTACGCTCTGCAAGCTGAAGGCAGCTAATCTAGCCTGTTTAGTTAATATGTAGTATATACAGAAAAGCACTAATTCGTCCTCCAATTTGATAAGATCAGCATGTCATTATTAAGCCATCAGTATGACTTAGTACTAGCTCATGGAAAGTGTGTGTCTGTAGTAGCAGAAGGGTGTGGTGTGTTTTGCTTTTCCAACTCCAAGACATGATTGCTCCTGCCCGAGTTTTGTACGGCTAACCTCTTGGTCCAGCAACCTTCTAACCTTCTGGAGCGTTCTGACATCACAGGTCCCCCTACTCATTCTTTAAAAGACTTTTTTTTCTCCTTTTCTTTCAGGTAAAAGCTACACAAAGCACTTTACATGTCACATAGGGGTAGGGGACCCACCACCACCACCAATGTGTAGCATCCACTTGGATGATGATGTGATGGCAGCCAGAGTGCACCAGTATGCTCACCACACATCAGCTATACAGTGGGGAGGCAAGCAGATTTGTAATCTTGTAAGGGACAATTTAGAAGGCCTAGATCAATTACGGCCATTGTTCAATTTTACAATTAGATCATTTAGCAGACGCTTTTATCCAAAACGACTTACAATTATATGGTGCTATTACATGGAGCATATAGGGGTTAGGCATCTTGCTCAAGGATGCTTACAGGTAAGCCACCTCCGGGGATCGAACCCACAACCTTCCGGCTGGGAGTCCAACGCCTAGACCACTAGAGTATCCCTTGTTCAGCAGGGCATTTTTGGCCAGGGCACCAGGGTTAACACCCCTTAAGATCACACTGTTCTCTACCCCTCCCCTTTAAAGCCATCCACACATTTGTGAACAGTTGTTTTAACATATAAATGTGGGTTTTTTGGGTGCTAATACAATTGAGGAGTGTACCTGTAACATCACATATCTTAACATGTCTTTAGACCCATTGAATCACCTTTAGATATAGGAATATACAATTGAAATTAATATTGTGAAATATTTTTATTTATTTTTTATTTGTAAACATTCCTTGTGGTCATAAGATGTTTTTTACACCAGCTATATTTTCTAGGGGTGTCCCCGACTAAGAATTTACATTGTCATATCTCATATTGTATACTGATCGTGGAATCATGTTTTGTTTTTTTCTCATTGATCCATATTCATTAAATGGGGGGAGGGGGGCTGGCCGACTGGTAGCATTTTAGTACGTCTAGTACTCATGTCAGAATACCACAGGCATATCAATGAGCCAGTCAGATGAATGGCGTCTTATAGCCTACATAAAAGAAGAAATGACACAATTACAAATCCAACACTGCATAGTGTAGCTACAAACGCATAGAACAATGAATATGTTACAATTCAGAACTTCCTCACAGAAAACACAATCATGACAGGCCACGGCCACAATATAAAAAAAAAAAAAAAAAAAACACTGGCTTACCTGCGGCTCCGTGACATTTAGAATGTTCAAACATAATCCCACGAGAATGGCTGGACTGACTAAATAACTAATAATCTAGCGACGATTATAAAATCTCCATGGGAGTGCCACTATCTTGTTCAGGACCAGCAGAAACTTAAGGCAGTATTTCAGAATGACCAAAGATCAGTATGTGGGCTAGTATCATGCCTTTTATAATGCTGACGCAGTCTCTTTAGCATTAATAAAACGGTTAATGTTAAATGAATATAGTCATAGAGGTTTGCAGCGATATTTTCCTCATATATTTTTACTTTTGTAGACTTTGTGGCCTTTATCAAAACTTTTAACGGCTCCTACAGAATGTAAATGTTGTTTAGCTATTGTCATGTGACATCAATGGTTTAAGATTAGTTCAACCCAATTGAATGTCTCTGCCATGGTGATTTATTCCACTGAGGAGATTGATTAAAAGCATGAGTTATTTTCAATTTTTTTTTACCATTAATAGGCTGACTTTTATACCAAAATAGGCTATATATCATGGTTATTGGGAGAAACCACGCAATTCTATGTAAAATCAGACATTCAGCACCCCGATATAGCTGGAATGGAATGATCCTTGTTTCATAACCACATTTTGAAACTATTCGACTGAGATTGGCAGTCTAATCAGGCCCCTAAGATCGAATTGCAGAATAGTTGACTATTTGGGGTCACCCCTAGTATTTTCTAAACTATTGTCTGATGTTTATGTTGTATTTTGTGTTGGTGCTATGTTTTCCTACTTTGTGTAAATACAATGTACCCAAGGTTAGCATACCATAGCAGCATAACATAGCAGGGGTGCAGACACGTTTGCTGATAAATGTTTTCTACACTCTACATTTTAACTCACTTTCAGTTGACTTTTTTGTGGTTGTGACAGAGCATTATAACCTTGCTTTTATAAACCATGCTGTCTGGTTGTGTTCTCCAATCGAACCAATTCCAATTGAATACTGAATGCACAGGTGCATCCCACCATGTGCTAGGATACCGTACCAGGTGCTAGCATATGCTGGTAGATGGTAATACTATACAATGTGTACATGCCTTTTGCACTTCAAATGTGACTGTGGGCCATTCCAGTTAGTTAAGTATTGATTAACTGCACTCATTCGGAGATACACACACTGTACATAAGGCAGGAAGCCTGCCCACATAATAGAATGCTGTACTTCTGCTTTGGAGAATAAAATTAATATAATAGGTGCTAGTTTTTAACACTAGGTATACTTTATCATGTGCTTGCATACTGTTGCAGAGGCTATTGTACAACACATACATCCATGTGTCCATACTGGTAGCACCTGGTACATACTGTACTATGGAGCTAAATCTAGGCCAATAGTTTTGTAATTGAAAAACTACAATTTGAAACTTTCCTACACTTATTTTTAGACTATGTGAACTGCAGTTTGTCCTGGTGGAGTGGAAGCCATCGCCAGCAGACCATACATACTACGCTGCGTTCACTGTGCTATCAGCCTCCTTTGCTGTGAATCATTATTCCAACCCTATTAGCTCCATAATGTACCAGGTGCTAGCGTACCATGAAGAATGTAGCAGGTTCTTGTGACCTTGATTTTATATAACCAGCAGTCAAGAGACCAAGCCCAGTAACTCCTTAAAGCTGCATAAGATAACTAAAATATGTATGTAAAGCTGTTTTTTTTTTTCTTCTCTCTGAATTTTTCACTGTAGTTGCAAAAGTCCCTACTGGTGTAGCTTTGTCCAAGTTGGTGAGACAGAAAACCTATTCTATGGTATAATCATTAGTTTGATACAAGACCATTTGAATGTTTGTTTTTGAAAATAATCTTTGCTCCAGTGCACTAAAAGTTGGAGAGGAGATCTCATAAAAAGGTCCTGATGTTTTCACTTTCACTTTTTACTTTCATGGTAGTAGCAGTTAAAAGGTATCATGTGGTTAGCTCTGTTGTCTCACAGCAAGGTCATGTGTTTGATGGTTCAAATACACAGGACAAATTTCCCCTGTGGTGACGGGGAACACAAAAGAATCTGATTAAAGTTGGTATTTAAGTTATCCTATGCATCTTAAAATAAAAATGTAATTCCCCAAGTGCTTAAAATAAAATGTTCTTATGTATACACATTTGTATTTCTATAAAGTTTTAAGATCGTTGCAGCCATGTTTCTGAGTAAAGGGCTGTAACTAAATTATATTCTCTTATCTAATTGTACAATATATTGCTTTTGGGAAACAATTTATTTATTTTGAATGTGATGGTACAACCAAACACTAATGAATTTTTCTATAAGGTTTCACCTGGTAAGCCTGTCAAATAAAGGGTTAAATGACCAGTCCAGAGTCCCTGTATTTTCTGTTCTGTTAAAGCTGAAATCTTTAAAGTGTATGGTATTTAGGACACACCTGCATTAAGTGATCACATATATCATTGGCATCACGTGAGCCAATGGAGGAGTCTATACTTGACCAATTGCCGTGGTTTGATGTAAAAACGCCTCCTAGCGGTGCAGATATCTCAACTACAAAAGAAAATTGGTAGCATGTTTTTATTGCATGTTATGTGAGAAGGTTTTAACTGTCCATCAGCTATTTAGATCAACTCAAAGGCTTAGACCTTTTGGGGTGAAAGAAAATGCTGTCCTTATGACTACAATTATAGGTATACAGAGTAGCCCCTATCAGCCTGTGCTGTGTGTGTTGTCATGGGGTTTAGCACAGCTAGTGATATTTAGTGTTAAATGACACCACAAGCAACCATATAAAAAATCTTAAAAATTCCTTTTTAACTTTAATCCATGTTCCAGCCTCAGGGCTTCACAAGCCCACAAGTACTATAAACCCCTTAACTGTACAAGGAAAAACATCCAAGAAAACTAAATGTCAAGAGCCCTGTGGAAGGTTCAGAAGGAAGGGATTTTAAAGTATTGTTTACTCCTCAAAATTCCATTTTATCAGTGGTGACATTAACGCAAAGAAACAGTGGAAGATGAGTACTGGACATTAAGATAGCTAGTCTTTTCAGCAAGATAAATCACAAAATTTCATGCTTCCTGTCCATACACCATTAGAACTCAGTTGGTGTTTTTCCATACACCATAATGCCTGTGTGGGTTACCTGTGGATGAAAAAAGTACTCAAACAGTCTTAATTGGAGACGTATATTTTACTTTTGGAGTATCTAAAAATCAACAGGATTGCGACAAGGACTGTTGAATCTGAAGTTACTAGTTTAAGTTCACACTTCAGATCAGAAGGTGGTAGTAATGCATGTAAAACATTTTAGGGCTGTCACTGGGAAACACCTGCATAATGACTGTCCACACGCAGCCTATACATTGTTACACAAATGGGAAAACTTTATTTTTACACAAAAATAAAGTTAATTTCCTGTCAATAAAAACGTGAATATCCTGTACGGGGAGCTCTGTCTACCGCTGTCTGTCTTTCTCTCTGCCTGCCTTTATCTCTATCCGTCTCTGTTTTTCTGTCGGAATCCCTCTCTGTCTCTCTCCTCTCTTCCACTCCACCTGTTCATTCCCTCCCTCTCTCCTTCTCTCCTCTCTTGCCTGCTCCCCATTTCTCTGATCACCATGGCGACCAGATAACAGTCCTTCAGAGCGGGGCTGCTGTTGCCTAGTGGTTGACCGGCTGTACTTTGGCGCCCTCTGCTGGTCATAGCCATTGTCAATCTTCTCTTGTTTAATAATGATGGGAGAGGAGCTGGAGGACTTTTTCTTCTTTTTCTTCTGTTTCTTGTCTGTAATGACAGACCAGTTTAAACAAACATTTAATGAAATATGTTTGTTTAAAGTTACAATCTAGCACTGTGCAGCTTGGTCTTTTTAGCAAAACTTACAGTCAGTAAGTGATCAACTTGAAACCATAAGTTGTATAGATGTTATATAAAGTACACTTAGTTCTACCTATCCTCTCTAGTGGACCAACCATTGCTGTTTGATGTAAAACACCTCACTACCTGTGTCGCACCTAGACACCTAGTCTAGTGGTCTAGGTGTTGGACTCCCAGTCAGAAGGTCGTGGGTTCGAGCCCCAGAGTTGGCCTACCTGTAAGCATCATCCTTGAGCATGATGATTAACCCCTACCTGCTCCATGTAATAGTACCATGTAATTGTAAGTCACTTTGGATAAAAGTGTCTGCTAAATGACCTTATTGTAATGAACAAACAGTAGGCTTAATCATAATCCCTTACCTCAATCACACAGAAATGGCATATTTGATTTATATTAAAATGTTCCAGCTGTACCTTTAAACCAAATCATGGAAACATTGTTTTATTTAGATGTGAAATTCTCTTTTCCCCAGTGGTCATGAAGAACCCTGATCTCGCACCTTTCTTGTGTTTCTTCACAGGAACAATATACTGCTCATCTTCTTCAGAGGAAGAAGAGTGTTCAGGGGCCCTGGGGGCGCAGCCGTCCTCCCTTAGCTGTTTGGTGATGTCATCAATGTCCTCTGAGTCTTTGGGAGGACGGTAGTCCTTCACGTGGTCCACACGGATTGTTCTACCTTTAATCTGAGACACATTGAGGGTGTTTTGTACAGTCCTGACTGTTGTCAGAATATAAAGATGGAATTTATTCACAACACTTTAAGCCCATATGGACAATATTTCTGAGTTAAATACAGATTGTACGGTGTAATTCATTATCGTTTAGATTGTGAAAGTTGGGTGGTCAGAGCCAGACATGCACATAGCCGTGTTCTGGCTGGCTTGTTACCTTAATACCATTGAAGTTGTCCACAGCCAGGATGGTGCTGCGCTGGTCTTCGTAGCAAATAAAACAAAAACCCTTAGATTTTCCTGTCTTCTTGTCACGAACAAGGTTTATGTTGACAATCTCTCCATACCTACCCCAAGAAGCCCAATTTAAAACAGGACCTGGGAATTTTGTTTACTCATGACTCTGTAGCTTCCTCACCTCAATATAAAATGACTGTCATGAAATAACCCATCGTTTGTGGTATGTGAGCTAATCTCTGTCTCTACTGTATTAGATTAGTCGATGTAGAGTTTAAGTTAAGGTATCGTTACATTTTTAATCCAAAACATAATTAACTTTCATTAAACAATTCAAATTTTGCAGCTGTAGTGATTTGAGAATATACACTACCAATAGAAATAGAAACAGCTTTGCAGACATGTTATTGCAAGTATTTGTTATACAAAAGTGAATAACGATTAAATAAAATTACAGTTCATAGATAACCATTAATGCCCAATGTCAGTATGAGGATTTAATGCTGAGGTAAGGAGTCGAGGGTGTTTAACAACCTGTATTAAAAATACCAGGTTTATACTTACTGCGAGAAAACACAGATAAGGTCTCCTTCTGTCAGATCATAGGGAAATCCTCCTGTGGGCAAGGGGCACAGTTAGCATATATAACATAACATTTATATATGGTATTATATAACAAGTGTGAGAATACTCTGTATGTATACACACACACACAATAAGTTATTTCAGATTTGTGATGTTTCATAAAAAAATGGGTGGGTTTGTAATTTGAAACACTAGTGCTATGAGATTGTTGTGTATATACAGGGAATAGAGCCCATAAGTCTGACAGTGCCTTGCGCTACAATTTAAAATTAGGTAATTTAGCAGATGCTTTTATCCAAAGTGACTTACAATTACATGCTGCCATTATATGGAGCAGATAGAGGTTAGACATCTTGCTCAAGGATGCTTAAAGGTAGGCCAACTCTGGGGCTTGACCGTACAACCTTCCGGCTGAGAGTCCAACACCTAGACCATTCTGCTCTACTTACAGTAGTGAAACAAATCCCTAACCCTGGCAGTGTTAGTCCCTTTCTCTACTCAGGGAATAGAACCCTTAACCCTGACAGTGCTAGTATGTTTAGTTTACCAACAAATATCCAGGCGCTGTCCTTGTACTCCGAATGCCAGGACACGGTCTCCTTCACACCCAGGTGAGCCTCCCGCTCATTAAGCTCATTAATCAACTTCACTTTGGTCAGTGGACTTTGAGGGAGAAAACCACAGAGATTAGCTGTAACTACTGTCCCCCAACTAGTAGTGTTTATAATAAACTGGAGCAGATAGTATTTATACTGGAATAAATATAAGATTGGTATTTCTATCTGGAGCAGATACGTGGTTATTTGTATTGTGTACTTTTACTTGAGCAGATACAGCATTAGTAATTATACTGGAATTAGTACTTAGTAGGGGAGTAAACCAGTTCTTGTCCCTCATTCGAATAAGAAATATCAGGCCATCTTCTGGCGCTAGTAAAAACTAACTAGCATGTTAGCATTTCTACATTTACTGTGAACACTAGCTAACACGTTAGCATTATACTAGCACCTTTAAATAACGCGGGGAGACAGAGAGACACATAATATAGAGAATATAGACACATATATAAAGCATGTGAAATTTAGTATGGCTGTGACAGAAACGAGGATATTTACTCACTTCATTGTGAAATAAACTGCTGCTGTGAAAATGTTCTTCTTCTGCTAAACACTAGCTCACCAGTTTGCGTTGCTTCTTCTGCCCCCCGCTGTTCAGGATAGGAGCTGGAGCAATTTACATTTACAGCATTTAGCAGAGATTTTATCCAAAGTGAGTTACAATTAGTACATTTGTCAATAGCTGAATAGGTCATACACCAGGGGCCCGTTTCAATAAGGAGGTTCAACCAACTCTGAGTTGACTTACCCTGAGATGGTAAACTCTGAGTTTCCGGTTACAGAATAGCTGAAACGAGTAAGTTCAATCAACTTTGACTGAGTTGACTGACTCTGAGTTAAGCGCGTGCACCACAACTACAAAAAGCCATTATCAATGGAGCGCAGATATTATGAGGCACCATGCAACAGCGTCAGACAAAATTAGGTCTGCATATTTCTCCCCAGCAGAACTGGATGTGCTTATATGCAGAATTTGAACACGTATTTAAAAAATAAAAAAGCAACACGGTTGCAGCGGCGAAGGACAGAGTTCGCTTGGGAGAAAATAGCTGCTTGAGTCTGTTGAGTTTTGTATCACTACTGTTTCAGCTAGCGTTGTATTCGGAAGAATAAGTAGACTGTAGAGATGAATTATTCTTTAGCCGTTATAGGCATATTTATTACATGAGCTGTAGACACATCAGTCTCACGGTCAAGACAGCTTCAACTAGAACTGTTAGTCAACTGAAAGAGAACTAATCACGCAGACGCGTTCTACATAGACTATACCTTAGAGCTCCCCCTTGTGGCATAATCATATACATCATACAGAACAGTATAGCATTACTTTACATAACATACAACTGAGAACATTCAACTGAGGACATAATGAACATATCTCAACAGAGTCAATGCGTACATTTACATTTTTAGATTATGGATGTATCTTATTGACTGTAAAGAAAAACGGTATCGCTCAAATGAAAATCTGGAGCCTCATAATCAAAGTGCCTTTTTGTTTTTAACCGCTTTTGTTTGATTACAGCTTCCACGTTCATCTCCTCACATATTTCCTTTGCAGTTGCCTGTGCACTAGAAAATCCAGTACTTCTGTAGCCGTCAAGAGAATTTCTGGTTTTCTTCAGCAAGTCAACAGCCACATCTAGCTGCATGGGGGGTGATTGCATCAGTTTACTTACATGCTGGATCCTGTTGAGGATGTCATACCATATGACTGTGCAAATAGAAAAGCGGTAGGATCCAATCTCCTCAGCCAAAGACTGGGCTTCAATTTTCACAACAGGGTCTTCAGTAGTTTCCCTCACCTTCAGAAGAGCCTCTCTGACTAGCCCAGCCTGGTACCTTACTGCCTGGATGCTGTCTATCCTGCTTTCCCACCAGGTCTCTGACCATGATTTCAGGGTGGTTTTGACATGTTTCAGGAGGATATCCCATCTATGGGTTGATTTAGCTAAATATCCAAAGTAGCCAATGGCATCTGGTGAGCTCTTAGCAGCATCAGGTACCACCAAATTTAAGGTGTGGGCACCACATGGGACAAAAAAGGCAGCATAGCCTGAACACCTTTATTCTTTCCCTTCATGTTGGCACCATTATCATAGGATTGTCCTCTGCAGTCCTCAAAGGGGATGTTCAGCTCCTCCAGTCTTTTGAGGATGAGAGAAGACAAACTTTCCCCGGTTGACTCCTCTGCCACAAGAAAGTAAGTACAAGAACAAGAAATGTTCTTTAATTTGTGGCGATTCTTCTTCCAGTGAAACAATCCTGACAATTAAGTTTAAGTTTTACAACGTCCAGGTGCAACCTCCACTGTCCTCATGGGCCTTAAGCAATTGGCTTACATTTTTCCAGTCCTTTAGTCCTTCTCTAATCAATTTGAAATCTTTCTGAGAAAAGATTTTGCAGCAGAAGCAGTACAAACTGTCCTTCTTTTTTGAGTACATAAGCCAGCTTCTTTTGATTTTTTCTCCATTGACTAAGACGCTATTACAATAGTCATTCTGACATCTTCTCTCGTCTTTGTTTCGGAAATGTGAAATAGTTTTTTATTTGATATGGTCCTCTAAGAACCAACTCTGTTCTTACCTTTTCAATTAAAACAGATGGCCAGTCAGCAGGGTCTAATGGTGCAGCAGTCTTTTTGTAAACTGATGCTGAATCACTGGGCGGTTCTGAAGGGGAGGGAAGAGATGTGCTACATGCTGAATCGCTGGGCGGTGCTGAGATGGAGGGCGGTGCTGAAGTGGAGGGAAGAGATGTGCTTGATGCTGAATCGCTGGGCGGTGCTGAGATGGAGATGTCTGCAACAGGTGGCCCAGGACTTGCAGGGACAGGGTTAAGATATTTCAAAAGTGCATCTGAAGAGAGAAGATGAGGATTATATGTGACCATTGGGTGTTAGCTGATTATAGTAAAACTATAAAAATATGGCATCACCTAAACCACGTTATAGCTTAAACACACAAACAGCAAGAATAATTGTGGGGTAGCCTAATGGCTACCACACTCTTGATATTGTTAATTGTGGGGTAGCCTAATGGCTACCACACTCTTGTTCTTCTAATTGTGGGGTAGCCTAGTGGCTACCACACTCTTGTTCTTCTAAATATTTGTGGGGTAGCCTAGTGGCTACCACAATCTTGATGTTGTTAATATTTTTATTGTGGGGTAGCCTAGTGGCTACCACACTCTTGTTCTTCTAAATATTTATTGTGGGGTAGCCTAATGGCTACCACACTTGATATTGTTGTGGGGTAGCCTAATGGCTACCACACTCTTGTTCTTCTAATTATTGTGGGGTAGCCTAGTGGCTACCACACTCTTGTTCTTCTAAATATTTGTGGGGTAGCCTAGTGGCTACCACA
>JAOEHI010000006.1:4221826-4242769 GCA_025447815.1 Percopsis transmontana | reverse complement strand
CTAATGCTCCACAGGTGCGTTGCGGGGGAAAGGAGGCACGATGCGCGCGTGGCCGTGAGCGCGCCGATCGTGACATATAGCCTCATTATAGTGTGATGAGTTCTGGTAGGTCTGTGGACAATAAATTAATCCAAATTAGCTACAGTATGGTCAGTAACTTTGGAGAACAAAACAACAATGAGCAACAGTTTCAGAACCTTATGTCAGATTTGGCTACCTGTCATTGCCTATCAGTCATGCAACATTGTATATTTTGGTTATAGACTCAAATGTTTGCTCAATATTGCTTATACATTTAAATGGACACTGCTGCATTATACTGTAAGGGGAGCTATCAGGTGAGGGAGGGGCTTGCACTCTCGCTCGTTTCAAATACTATAAGATCTCTAATCACTTTAATTGCTCAAAAATCTTCCTCATTGGCCCACAGAGAGAGGAAATGTGGAACCACTGAAGGTACTAAAATGATCATCTTTCTACATTAGGTCTAGATGTGACATTGAAAGGCTTGGTGAAAGGCAAATATGTTATTATGTCTTGGCACTTCTTCCCTCAGAATGCCAAACAAACAAACAAACCCTAGCTAGTCATGTAATCAGAAAAATGACACCTCGTAGTCCTCGTCCTTTTCGGAGGATTAACCTGGGCTGGACAAATGGACCAGACTTACAGCGTTTTTATATGTTTATAGTGATCATTAAACCTCCGAGTCGTTGGCCATGCCCGCAGGCTTACATTTTACAAGTAGGCCTACTGCTCGGCCCTGGAGAAGGTGAACCAACAATTTTACACTTTCAGCAGAATAGAGGCTGTTCCTACGTGGCACATGACCTCCTTGACACGGGCTGTTTGCACAGGTCCACATCATAGTGGGGGTTCACAAAGCACAATGAATAACCACAGCCCCCACAACCCACTCACCAAGGCCTAGGAAGGAGAAAACCCACACCATCACAGCGACTGTCTGCAGTCTTCTTTGCAGGGGCACATCCCTGGGGGCAAAATCAATCTTCATGTTTGCACAGAAAGAGGGTAACCAAGCCGAAGCGACGGGAGGCAGAGAAGGAGCAGGAGTAAAGAGGGTCCAAAGTCTTTGTCTCTCTCTCTATCTCTCCCTCTCTCTCTCTCTCTCAACCATCAAGTATATTTGGCTCTTATCTCAGTCTCTCAATTTAATCTTTGATTAGTCCATCCATATCTCCTACATCAGACCTTTGACCCTGCTGGTATAAGCTGCCTGAAGGCTGCTTGTAGATTACAGTGTTCGTGAACTTTAAACAAAGAGAGATGTGCCGATGTCGGTTTATATCCTGCACTCTGCATAAAGCGCTGGGTGAAAAGCGTCACATCTGCACACCTACATAATTCCTCTCCTTCTCTCCCTCGCTATCTGTCTCTCTCTCTATTTTCTTGAAGGAGGGAAACCAGGTACAACAATACCAGGTTGTACAGTTAACAGTTAAGAGTGGTTCTGAAGTAGCAAATAGATATTCTCTAGTCAAGCAGAGCTGTTGATAATCTAGTCGTACTAGCCTAAAATGGAGAGAAAATAGGTAACAATCTAAAGGCATTAATTGTGGTGTTAAAAGTATTAAAAGTAAAAAGTAATTACTCAATAATACCAGTGGGCTACTGTAAAACAGTAGGTATTATTTTACATGAAGAATAAACCCTCACATGCCTGTATTTATGCAGCGTTTTGAAATGTATTACTGGTATGCATAATTATTAGTTAATTACTAAATATTCAGTATTGTCATTGTTGCGTCTGTATATATTAGTCAGAATGACCAGACATACTATGTAACAGGGTGGCCTATAATTTAAAGCACTACTGAATATTAAATAAAACTAAAAATATAGATTGGATGCAAATCCATCCAATGATGCGGATGTGCCACTGGCATTATTCAGTTTAGATATTCTATTATTAACTATTCACCAAGTCCTCCCACTGCTACCATCTGCCCGCTATGCCAGGCATACACACCCAAGGGCCCAAAGACAGACCTAAAACAGGTTACACTTAGGACTTTTAATACAATACACTATAGCTTATAACGATGTAAACACTGTAGGCGTATTTCATATACTTAGGCCTATGGATGGTGGGCCTTGTGGTCACTTGTGTTCATCTGTGTTAAGTCACAATTACCTGTTTTTAATGACCTGCAGGTCAAAGTCGTTTGTAAATGTCAAAGCAGAGGCAGTGATGGTGTGATCGTAGGCCCCGCCCCCTCGAGACGCATGCGCAACGACGGCGGAGTCGGCGGCGCTCCTCTCCTCTGTGCCACAACAGTGAGCATCTAGGATACGGAGCAGGCGGGCGGGGCCATTTTCCGTTGCAGTTTGATGGAGCTACACGACGGGACGGAACCCAGAGGTGAACGGGTATTATAAAAACAAAACACAAACATTGGACAGTCGTGCTTTATTTGATGGTGTCTCTTTATAAGTGCATTATGAATTTATTTAAATGCTTTGTGTGAGAATATTGGAGCGCACTTCTCGACGCGGCACTGTAGCCTACATCTCGTTCCCCACATCTCAGGATTCAGGGGGCCTCCGAGAACACAAGGTGAGAATTCGCATTTCCCTCGTCTGAACCATAATCGTTTGGACCTGAGGAGGAAAGACTTCTTCCATCATGGCGTGGCCCTGTATCACCAGGGCGTGCTGCATGGCCCGCTTTTGGAACCAGCTGGACAAGGCTGACATTGCGGTGCCATTGGTGTTCACCAAGTACACGGATGTCTCCGAGATGCAGCACGTCCAGCTGCAGCCGCAGCTCCATCTCAAACAGCCGCATCCCACCGCCCGGGTCGCCATAGAAACGCAACCGTCTCGTGCGGAGCAAGGCGTAGTTCTGGCGACGACACGCGCGCCCCGGAGGAGCGTCTCCGAGGAGCGCGTGTGCAGCTCTGTGATGCGCCAGGACTTTAAGCACTGGAAAGTGCCCCCGGAACCCAGCTGTAAACCTAAGAACGAGTACCACGGTCCCGAGACGCCTTTTAATACAGAGACGCAGTACCAGAAGGATTTCAAGCCCTGGCCCGTACAGAAAAGTCGCGACCATCCCTGGATCCCCAAACCGACTCCGTATATCTCTGTCGGCGACAACCGAGTCCCAGACCGGTCCAGGCTGCAACCCAAACACACGCTGCGAGGAGAGGCGGAGAGCGACGTGGAGAAAAGCGCGATAGCCGACAAGATGCAAGAGAAAGACATTCTGCAGGTAGAGAGGAAAAAGAGGACGACCATGAAAGGGGAAGGTGAGAAGAAAGTGACGATAAAGGTGAAAGGAGAATCGGAGGGCAAAGGCAGGGCGGCGGTGGACGCCCTCAACAGACAGATCAAGGAGGAAGTGACCGGTGGAAGCTCGTACAGGTAAGTTGACTATTGTGGTGTTGACGGACGCTAAATGCTATTACCCCCAAATGTCTGCTCCAGCAAAGTGTTAACGTCTTGAAACCCAACTGTGCAAAAGTGCAGGTATAATGTATGGGGTAGGGGTAGAGAAGAACAATCAGGGGCTCTTCCAGACACAAATTCCAGAGCGTGTCTTTAATGACAAGGTCATGGTCTATATATCATTGCCCCTTGAAAACTGCTGTCATTTGGAATTTGCTGCAAAGTATTCTGAAAGTATTATTTGAACATTGTTGCCCTCCATAAATACGCCTCTCTGTACCTGCAAAAGCGTGTACGTATAATACAATTTCATTTATTCGTCCCATTATGCAGTGTCTATAACAAATGATAGAGGCCTGCCATCTATCTTTCTGACACTGTTGTCTGTGAGAGAGTCACAGACATGACTATGATATTTAAACCCTGATCACACCATGTGCAGCCCTGTTGAACCTGGATGCTACTGTAGTTTATTGTTTTGCTGTTAAATAGGGCTACATTCGTCACACATCTTTATCACTGACACAGTTTTGAGGTGCAATGTCTTTATATTCTGTAGCCTTCAAAATCTCTTTGTCTTTGACTTACAGAAGACATACAGTATAGTCTTTGAATTATAAATGACGTTATAACTCATTTAAAGTAATTTTTTAACATTTAGGACTCAATCATGTATGTTATGGATATTTTTTTCTTTATTTACTAAATCAATTGAATATTAAGAAGATTATTGAGAAATATAATTAACTAGATTTGTCAGGTGAATCGTGGTTTGTGAGATATACAGGGAGGACCATCATTCAGCTGTTGTTTGGCGCTTGACAGCTCGCATTTCTAGCAAACAAGGGCCATAATGTGGTGAACACCTCTGTTGGCATGGAGCATTGTGACCCTTGAACCAAAAACACAGGGCAGAGCAGACACAGAGCTCGGTCACGTCCTCATTTGTGCTTAGTCAGTCCAGGGATTGGCTCTTCAAAACAGCAAAAGTGGTTTCTGTTTGAGGTTCAGTCCGAGGAGATGTTTAATGGACTGGAAGTAGTATTTCTTCCCCCTTGGCTGTTTGGAGGTTTCCTACGCCAGAGTGTTGTGTTTCCATTCCTCTAGTTACAGTTTCAGCTCAGGATCTGTAGTCAGAGCACGTATAGTCTATATAGCAAGAGGCAGCTCCCATTAGGAAGCTATTGAGCCAAAGCCACTCCTCCTTTGCCATTGTGTTTGTGTGCAAGAGCCATTTAAAGAAACATGCTTCGATTTGTGTCTGGAATTACCCTCGTGGTTAAAACCACCATCACAAAAACATCGTTGTTTTGGTTTGAAACTCGGAGAGTGTCTAGCAATCCTCTCTACTCCTCCCCCATTTTCTGCCCCTCGCCCTAAGCCGTGTGCAATTTAGTGTACAGTTGTGTTTCAAACATAAACTGTGAGCTGGGGTTCTGGCGCGCTATTACACAGTCGAGGTGTGTAACAAAATCAACAGAGAGCCTCTGAAACAGACAAGCATTCTACCACATCCATTGTTCCTTCAAATTTACAGTTAGGAGGTGCACATTTATGTCTTTAAATATACGTTTGACTTTTGGCTGTTGTTGCATGACTTGACATTCTCTGGGATTTAAACCCTCAAACCTCCATTGATAAGCCTGCCATTGGCTCCTCTTTGGGGTATGTGTAAAATGTCACTTTATTTGTGAGAATGAGTCATATATAGTGTATGACTGTGTTCGCGCTTCTGCCAGCTCATTTATTGGCAGACACCCGCCACGTGAGTGCTTTTAAATGCCCTTGTCACTCGTTGTCTTTGTTCCATCAGTTCATTGGTAGATTCTAGCAAAGGGACATTTAGTGCAGGAAGAAGCTGAATTCAAATGTCTATGTGATACTGTAGCAGCTGTATCAGTGAATGAGAGTGAAGTTGGAAGGCTGGTTTGGGTTCACTGGGTTTGGGACAAGAGAGAAACAGACAGAAGTAGGCTTGGATTTTTTAAAGTTTAATCCATGACTTAGAGTGAATGGTTCAAGGAGGTAAGACCTCACCTGTACTTGATATTATATGCTTTATATGCTGTGTTGTAAAAGTCTCTGCCGGACATTGTTAAAAAAAAATCATACAAGGGCGCAAATGCTTCCGCATACAAGCAGTGATATCTGATAGAAGACTGTATAGAGGCCAGTGGATTCTGGTGGATTTAAAACAGATTATCTTTGAGGGCCTCTAAAGCCCTATGTTTCTCCTGACACTGAATGCATTGACACAAACAGTTATTTAGCTTTAGAGGCTAACCTATGTTATCCAATCTCACGTGTTATTCACGCTATACTGTAATTCTCAATGAGAGGAGGTTCTGTAATGATATTACTGCAGACATTAATTCTTCAAAGCCTGGCTGATATTCAGCATTCGGTTGTTGCACCGACACACAGCTCTGCCAGCTAAAGCTAAATGTCTTATGCAACACATTATAATCTGATTTGTTGTCTATCCAATTTCAGACACGTCACAAAAAAAACATTTTCAGCATGATTTCTCCAATGAATTGTTCTTACCGTTGTACATAAATACTGATCCTGTTGGATAGATATGAACTGGTTGTGTCATTGACTAGAGGCCAGTGCACCACTAGAATGGATTGATCAAATGTATGTACGTTCCTTATCACATCAGCACTCCTGAAAGGTTACTCTGCTGGTAATTGGCAATGTTTTATTTTTATGTTATCCTGTGCTATAGCAGCTTTGAACCACATAGAAGAAGAATAAATGTAATAGTATTTACACGGTCGACGATGCTGTTTGTTTGGCAGACTTGGACAAATTCTCTGGAAGCCATTTTGTATTCAGCAACATGCATGCAAGTGTCATTTCTAGAGGTTTTACAGTATGTTGCTGTTTTAAGTGTTGCCATTTCCCTGGCCTTACATGCAGCAGTAGGTAGTGATGAGGTAGCTGGTTCCAGATGGAGTATCGATCGGCAGACACAAGGCGCTATGCTTGCTGAAACCGCTAAGCAGCGAGCAGTCTGGGGTTGAAGGCACATTGATTTCTTACACAATGAATACATGGAAGGGTGGCCAGCCTTTATCCCTCAACGAGAATTTTATAGAGCCAAATTCAGAATCACTTGTGTAGTTACATGTGGTTAAAAGAAAACAAGAGGCACAGAGAAAAAAAAAGGAAATGAGCAAGATGTACTTCAATATATTTGTTCAAATCTGCTTCATCATTTATTGTGACAGCAAGGAAGTTGGCTGTTTTAAATTATTACTTGGCATTTTTGTTTACGTTTTAGACAGTGGACACAAAAATAAAATGAAAAATAAAAAAGATGAATAACTTTGTAAACAGACATTGGTAAATTAGTAATGTAAATGACAATTCAATTAGATTTGACATAGCGACGGTCGTAACTAGAATAGTTTTCTTTATGCTGCCAACAATCCCTGGTCACGTTTGGCCAAATGGGATGTGTTGTAACAGTGCAGGCATCTGTACATATTCAGTATAAAATGCCTACGGTATGTGGCCATGGTGAGTCGATTGGAGCTGGCCAGATTGTGCTATGCTCTAGTGGGTGGACTTCAGCTCAGCGGTGTTGTACCCTGGCATGGGTCCACCCCCGTCGGTGCCAGTGTATGGCCGTAGTGGTTCACAGCCCATCTCCTGTCCTCCAGCAGACAAAATGGGTCAGGCTTCCAGAAGAGGTGTGAAGCCATATGATAGTGTAGCCCGGATACACGGTGACTCACAACCACAGAACATCCTGTGATATTTTCTGACCAACAAAACTAAGAGAAGATTAAAAAATTATAAAGTAAAGATTTACAAAAATGGACGAAAAAGGTTATCGTACTTGATGTTGTTGAGGAAGCAACTTTTCTGTTATGTAGTATGCAGTATTTGTGACCATTTTAAAACATATATCATTTTTTCAGTATTTGACGTTTATTTTTAATATTATTGTTATACCACTGTGTTACAGGTGATGACAAACAATCCTATTTTTAGTAATCTTCTATAAAGACACTGTATGTCTGTAATGTGCCACTTAGCAATTCACTGTGTCTCTTTGGGGGAAGACTTATCATTGAATAATTGTTAATCTGTAATGTGCACACCCAGAAAACATCAATTTTTGTGACTAATGACACCACATCCCTTGGGGGTCCATGCAATGCCTCATATACTGCACAGGTGGCTGTTAAACACATATCATTGTATCATCGCATGTATCATTAAAACGGTGTAGAAGAAACAGTTTTAGATTTTTGTAGATTTGTAGATTCCTTGATTAATCGGTTGATTCAATTACAGGTCTAGGAGTCTAGTGGTCTGGGTGTTCGACTCCCAACTAGAAGGTCGTGGGTTCGATTCCACGGACTTGGCCTATCTGTAAGCATCCTTGAGCAAGATGCCCAACCTTTATCTGCTCCTTGTAGTTGTACTCTTAAGTGACCCTTGTGCCCATGAGGCAAAGGTGGTGCAAGCCAAAGATTGGTTGCTTAATTCAATGTCAAGCAGCAGCATTTAGCAGACGCTTTTATCCAAAGCGACTTACAATTAGTACATTTGTCAACAGTTGAACTGCTTAACCACCAGTTTTTGCAAGCAGATACATCTCATAGAATGTAGTCAGTTCCAAGGGTTCCCTATTAACCCTTATTTCTAACTGTGTACCAAGCCCACACTGACCCCAGGGACACTGGCTGTATTGTTACACTGTCATACGTCTGTGACAGGGTTACAGTACAGACCTGTGTTCTACACTGTACCTGCTCTCTCTCTCTCTCTTACTGTCTCTGTCTGTCTCCCACGCGCTCTCTTTGTTTTCTCTCTTCTTCTCTCTGTCACTTTCACCAGTAAAGGAACACACAAACACACACACACACACACACACTGACACGCATTCACTCACACACACTAACACGTATACACTCACACACACACACACACAAACTGTGGCGTCATGTGGGTTCTTTATGCCCATGGCCTTGGACATTGTTGTATAACCTGTCTGCATTGTGGCTTCTTGCAAAGTGGACTTTAGTCCTGTTATGTAACCTCCTACTGAGGTTTCCTTGGTCCTGCAGCTGGCAGACTGCAGGTCATTGTCACTGCCTGATGATAAAATAGCATTTTTCACATCAACACAGGTTCGTATACACTGTCTCAATAGCTTAAAGTTGCCCCTAATCATGCCCCTCCCGCACCTTAGTGTGTAGTGGCTGGCACCCCTCTCTACTTCTCCCCCCTACAGAGACTTGCACAGCCGTCACAGTTACAGCGCTCACAGACTGTCACTGTTCTGTACTCCTCCCCCCTACAAGAGTGAGCTTGGGCCTAAATTTGTGGTTCTGATGCCGGTTGGCTATAACTGTAGATTAATGAGAGCTAATGATGGTGCTTTAAAAATCGAATCAAATCTTGTTTGATGTCGTTTTGTAAATGTCAGCTCTCTTGATTGAACGCTAACTTTATTTATCCCACAATGGAAAACTATGTTTATATGAACAAATATAATGAATGAAAGGCTAAGATAACAGGAAGACAATGTAAAAACTACTATATCCTTACAGGTCATTGGAAATTTTAAAACATGCAAAACAACAAAGCGCCATTAGATAGGATACAATCCAGTTTGGTTCCTATACACTTTGTTCAGTCACACAGCCAACGTCTACATGCCTGTAACCCATGCAATAAATCCAGTGTTAACGCATTACTGTTCCTAAATTCAGTAATCACATTACAGGCACTAATTACATTACTTTTTTTGCCTAACGACCCCAACACTGATCAAATCTATAGAGACAACATGATCGGAGAACAAAATCAAAACACTCGCTGGTTCGCTACAAATCCTATACAGGACCAGTCTCCAATGCTGTTGCATCTCCTTTGTGCTAAGATAGCTGACTTCAGTTTTTCCACTGCTGCTGGTTATTGACTCCATGTCATTTCATAGGATCTGGGCTAAATAATTGGTCTAATGACGCCGTGCTACTGCAGCCTCGCCTTGTCTTCCACATATCCGCCTTGGTAATAATGTTATAACCCTTTCCCATTATTGGCCCTATGCTAACACAGGGACAGTAGCGAGTGAGTTCTTTTACTAGCCCTATCTGTTAGAAGTATGACAGCAGTATGGTTTTTTGAACGTTTGAATGTTAGGTATTAATTTGTTGAAAATGTGAGCGTTTAAGCATTGTGGGATAAGGAATACCATGCAGCTAGTAAAATCAAATATGCGGTTTTCTGCTTAACGCCCGGGACGTTTTAAAGTTCACATGATTTATTAGAGCTCAGCATATTACGTGCTAGCAACACAAGCCAATACCTTCTCCTCATTTGCCTTACCAGTGGGCTCTTATGTTGGTGCTGATCCAACTGATGAGCACAGTAACGTCTGTTGCTCCACAGCGCACCTAGTGGACGATGTTTTAGCTTGCCCAGCAGGTTGTGCGCTGTCCTCTCTCTGGGGGAGGGCACAGTCCAGGAATATACAGGCATGATTTAGCGTTTTTACAGTGTGTACCTTCACCTTCGCAGTGTAACCACGTCTACCGTGCCTCTGACAAACTGCTGCCTGCGGCTCTCTACAGTATGTCAAAGGCTGGGATATGTAAGTGGGATTGGTACAGAGCAGGGGCTGCAGGCCTTTGTGCCCCGTGGGAAGGGCGTAGTGCTGAGCCTCCCCAGAACTGCTGTGTAGGGACTACAGTGCATTAAAACACAATCCTGCGGTGCAGACCCCCCTCCCAGGGCATCTCTGGCCCAATAACTGCTAGAGAAATAACACAGTATATATCTCTGTCCAGAAGGATTGTGCCATTTGAACACTGCTTTGTCTGTTTTCAGTGATCCACCAGCACCTACGCAACGCGACGATGGCCGCTCATACGCGATCACTGTTGCTCTCCCACTTAGACAGCGATGTCTAACGTAAGCCTGTCTTCATCTATTTCCATTCAGGAACGAGTTCCAGGCTTACGGGGATGTGAAGCCGGCGAAACTGATCCGGGCCAAGTCCCAGTACTTCCCCCCTGGTGGGAAGAGCAGCCAGGAGACCAGCTACAACACCACCTTCACCGGCAGACCCGGGCCAGTCCAGCAGCAGCCGGCTGACAACAAGGCGGTGGCCCTGGACAGGAGGCGGATACGCAGCCTGTACAGCGAGCCGTACCTAGAGCCCAGCAAGCAGGTGAGGACTCACTGGGCGGGGCCGTGCCGCTCATTTAGCTGAGGTCAGCAAATTGTATGCTCCAAAAGAACCAATCATAAAGAAGAGGTTGTCCTTCCCTAACAGATGCAACTCACAGAGGGCTACTTAACCAAATAAACCCCTGTCCTCCCTTTACAGGAATAATAAAATGTATTTTGGATATAGGTCTTTGTCTATTACAAACACTAATAGCAGTTACAACAGTCATGGGTAGATTATTTGCCATTATCCATACACATAAAAATATATACTTTATACTGTATATCCAAATATCACAAGTCATTTACCCGTAGTTTTAACTATTTTAAGTATTGTTGAAATAATTACTACTCGGGAAACAGTTATCGCACCATAATAGATGGGAAAAACAGTACAGTATATTGGAGGAAACAGTAAGTGACCGTGGGCCTACAGAAGTGCTCACCCACGGCCATTACAGATTGGGTTACATCTCCAGGTCTGACCTATTCACACATCTCATTTCCGCTGTCCCACATCCTCAGATGGACAGGTATAGTGCCACCCGCACTAAACCCAAAAAGGCGGGCAGCACGTCGACAGGCCCGGGCAAGCCGGCGAGGAAAGCCAAGGACAAGCAGAGCGCGGCACTGAGGGGAGCAAAGAAAAAGAGCTCTGAGAACCAGGCCGAGGGGCCGCTGGCCCTGGGGGACAAGGAGAAAAGTAAAGAGATGAACAACAAACTGGCTGAGGCAAAAGAGTAAAAATCATTTAGCACTACTTCTCTTTTCTTCTTTTGGGGGAAGGAATACAGAGGCTGCAAAATCAAATTTGAGGTTCTTATTCTCTTTCCATCCCTTTTTTTCTTTGCCCCCTCCCCCTCTTTCTCTTTCTCTTTCTCTTTCTCTTTCTCTTTCTCTGTCCTTCACTACCTCTGTGTTTGTACTGAGTTAGCTCAGTAGTAACAGTAAGATGTGAAGGGTGAGGACAGCTCACATTATATTAGATTAGTGTGGTTTAGGAGTGGGTGTGCTATTTGATGCCACTCACACACACGCGCGCGCGCGCACACACTCTCACACACATCTCCGGGTTGCCATGGCTACTGGCTGCCTCGCAAGCCAATGGTTGGCTCTTGTTGCATGGGCTCACCGACAAGCAACTCTGTATTGTTGACTTCCATCAACTGAACAGATTGCCTTGTGGAGTTTATCAGGGATTTTTTTGAGGGCCGAGAAACACTTCAAATTGGCTCTGGTCTCTGGACTCGCTAAATTAATAGCCATGGCTCAACGTTGTCAAAATCTTTGATAAACGTGCTGCTTTGTTTGGTTTGTGCCTGCTTTGTCTCACTGCTCTCTTCATGGTTGTATACATAGGGCTCTGTCTAATGTCTGATGGGCAACCTTCAAATGCTTTGTTACATGTGGATTGGAAAGCCGCTGTGTCATTGTGTTAACTGTCAACAGGACATAATGATTTTGAACAGAATATGAAGCACTGCCTGAATGAATGAATATTCCTATTATTTACTCCTGTCTACAGTATATGACACCCACTCTTACAGTGCTATTTTAGGACACCTAAGCTATTCTGTTACACACAGTCACTGCTAACCATCCAAGACACTCTTAACTAATCTTGCATTGTTAGCATTACTACGCTACAACAGTCTTAGACAGTTGTAATTAGATCAAACGGTTCACGTGTACCGTAATAATAAGCTTTAACTTTGATCAATGAAGTAGCGCATTTCCCAATTGGCAGGCAAGGAGAACATATCTCTAGGTGGAGTTATCAGTAAGTAAAGCTATCATTTTAACACACTCACAAAATATACCCTTCCTTTTAGCTTTTTGTAACCAATGTGATTAACCCCCCCCCCCATCACCACCATCAATTGTTAATATTCCCATTGTGTTATGTACAACTGATAGCTATTTATTTAATATGGTGTTTGAGATACAGTATGATAGGGCACCCTTCAGTTAGTGTAAACAGTGAAATATATATATTTTACAATTATTTATTTATTTTGATAACTCAGTGATGTTACAGTCAGCTTTTAGTGACTACTGCTTGTCCAGTAGTGGCCAAGATTCCAGGCCATTCCCCTGCACAAGGTGTGTATGTTCAGTTTACCTGTGATACTGTCTGTTGAGAATCCCTAACTGGATTTGCTTTCACTTTCACTTTGACATTCACAATATTTCTAGAGGGTTGAATAGGTTATTGAACGCGTACACTAAATCATACTTAGTCACTCTTATCTCCACGGGATATCTTGAGGAAAACGGAAGAATGATCTAATATCAGTACAAACCTCTTCTCTCTTTTGATGATGGTAAACCCCATTGTGAATATAATGTAGATTAAATTATATTTGTGTGTATATGCAGTATATTGGCTAAAAACATAGTGCCAGGTCTAGAATAGAGACTGGGAAGTCATTTCAGCGATTTTCTGGAAATTACTGACTATTACAGGTTAAATTATGAAATTAGGCATTAGACATGTAGTATTAAGTATTGTCTAGTAATTATTCACTACCCAATATGCCAGTGGTATACCAGTAATAAATTCAAACAATAACTCTACACTATCAGAGCTGCCTTGTAAAAGTTTTGACGCGGTGAGGATGTACAGTCACTCCAAGCATGTGAGGGTTTATTCTCTGTGTATAAAATAGCACCTACTTACTGGTATACCACTAGCTTAATTACTAGTTAAATACTACACATTACTTAGCTATTTCATATTTTTTGTTACATGTAATTACATAGCAATTATGTAATTATGGCCGTGTAACTTAAAGCGTAGCCGAGCATTGTTTATTGTGAAGGGCCAGCCCAGTCATGGGACTCTGCCACTGTTCTCATCTGTTCTGCTTGTCAACATCCCTCCCTCCATTTTAAGTGGAAGACTGCATTGTCTCCATTTCGATGTGGGGTTCTGAATCTTTTACAACGACCACCACCACCATGTAATGTTCAAACTGGGCACGGCCCTGTAAGGGGGGAGGGTGGGGGGCCAACTCATTACCATTTTGCAGCCTTTGGTTTAGGGATGCTTTGTCACTTGTGGGGGGCAGAGTATGTAAACAGGGCTTAGACACAACACAGACAGTGCTGGTCTGGTAAGGAACATTGAAGTGTTGGGCAAAACTATTTGACTGTGATGTGCTTGTGTTTCTATCTGCTTGCTCATATTTAATGAAATATCCCGAATAAATGTAAACAGCAGAAAAAAGCATTGTCTTCTTGCTTCTTTTTGTTGAGAAATACAGGAGTGAAAAAATAGTGATCGAAGGAATCTCTCGATGTTAGTCTTATGTTAGTCTCCGTCTTTGTGAGACAGATTTGATCAATGAACCACTCCACATGGAAGGGATTTATGCTCCTCCAAACATCTTCCAATGCGTATCACAGATTGTACAAGCACGATTGGGACATCTTGTTACGGAAATGCATATTGCTATAATGCGAGAAGAGAAGAATGTATTATTCATAATCTATTCAAAATCTCATCCAAATGATTTAGCAAAATGCACATCGCAGGATGTCTAGAATCTTCCCAAGTAAGATTTGCTCTGCTTTGTTGGACCCTGGCAAATTATGCAATGCGATCTATTACAGGGTATGAAATCCTCCTTTATGCTTGTGACTATCTGAGATGTGTGACAGCTATATGTTCTTAAACGATATCGTAGCTCTGTGCTAGACTGAGGGCATTGCGTTGTCAAGGACAGCTTATTGTGGGTCGTCAAGTTTAGCTGATAACATGTGTCCACTTTGTGGTGCCCTAATGAGTTACATTCTGGTTTATTTGAAGGGTTGTGCTAAAGCAGCACCACTACATACAGCTCTGCCAGCCAATCCGAGATATTGGCTGGGTGCAGACCCTAAAGCAACACCTGTGGGGCTGTGCACTACCCAATCCCAGGTAAAGATAGCAACATAAAACCGACCACAATCCACAAATGCCACCCATTCCCACTCATACTGTACATGCTGATGAACATCTGGTTTATTTGACGTTTTCTATCACAGTGGCACAGTTTTTATTTTATTTCAGTCACTACATTCTCAGCTTCTGGACCATCTGTAGTTATCTTCCATACGGACACTGGATAGGAGAATGAATGTGGCTGTCTGAATGCTTGCTGCCACATACTGTATTTACATAGAAGCTTCTATAAGGTCACGTTCTGTACGTGTAATAAAAAACACTGAAATCAAACTATGGGGACAGGGCCATTTACACGCTGAAAGCAAATGGATTAGAGCAGTCGTCCTAAAACTGTGGGTTCCATTCATGTATGGACCAAATTTCATGATAATCGGGCATTGACAAAAATAATTAATGGCTGCTGAAATTTGTTGGCAGCCATGTTTGTCGATTGGTCCAACTATTGTCCAACTATGGTTTTACCTGTGCCCAAGAAAAAGGCACACACATTTATTTCCCTGAGAAAACTGTTAAGTTATAAGCAACTGCTCCCTATAGTAGTGGACACATTTTTGCTCCCTGATAATACAAGTATAACACAGTATAATACTAGTATAACATCATAGCATAATACCAGTAAAACGGGTGGTCCAACAAAAGAAAACTAGCCTGCAATTCCAGGCTAATGAAACAGGCCTAATAATATAGGCATAACGGGCATCACAAATGCTTGTTCAGAATGACTGGTGGCATAGCCTAGTGGTCTACATGCCCCCAGCCAAAAGGTTGCTGGTTCAGTTTAAATAATAATAACCATATTAAAATGTGTGCATTGCCATAGCAATCCCACAATCGCTGTTCGGCCTGCAGATGGTGCTGTTCCTTTGGTTTTATGTTATGTTTTATTTTTGGTTACCCTTTAAGGCCTGAAGGATGCCTTGGTATTACTAAGTCATCACTGACCATCCCATGAACTCTAACCTGTGTGAGCTATGCAGGCTTAGAGAAAAACTACTGTAAGCGGATTGCATGGCTGCATAGGTGTGACTGTGGAATTATTCGCACCGATCTGAGATCGCTATACTACTCTATTTTGTAGTTGTGGTTTTCAAATTAAGGGCCAGGACTCCCCAATGGACTGTAGGATGGTTTTGGTGGATTGTGAGATGAAAATGATATGCACATAGATTTGAATTATGTCCATTGCAGTTTATATTACTATCACTGTATTATTACTATTACTTCATTTTATCCTATTAAAAGAACTTCTTTTTGGGAGTCGTGGCCAAAATATTTGAAAACCACTGCAGTATACCCAATACCCATGGGTTCAGTGTATGCTATTTTCTCAAAAGTCATCACTACAAATACAGCTGATATACTGTATTATACTTTTGCACTTTATGCACAGAACAAACCTTCTCATATATAATTTCCCATTTTTTCATTCTACACATTTTTCTAGAGGATTGTAGAAGTGTTTTTGTGAGAACTGCAATCTGCACGTTTAACTCCACCATGATATGGTGTGCATTTTGATGTTACATCTAGCATACTGTATCTGTGCAAGGTTTTGATATGGGAAAAAATGAAAATGGAAAGTTGTAGCAATTGGATGAGGGAGGCCTCTCTGCTTTGGAGACAGGCCAAAGAAAATCCTAAGAGCATGTTGTTCCAATTGTTGGGCAAAGTTGGTTCGGGTAAGCTGTAATTAAACCTCCATTAAGCAGTTTTGTTCACCAACAGGGGGAAGTATTTCCCCTGCAGATTTAAAACAAAGATGCACAAGTCCCAGTTGATGAAAGCGTCTGCAGGTGTCTCAGGGTTTGTTGAAGTACGACACCAGCCCTGCATGACACCTTTTGGTGGCAGGCTCAAATAAGAGGATTTAAACATGTCAAATATTCTGCTTAATCGAGTTTTAAGAATTTCTGCGTCTATAACTCTTCTTTACCAAACACCCCTGAGACCCTTATTGAAGCATTGGTGTGCTGTACTTTATAATGTCAACTTAAAGGAGCATGTCCAAAGATAGATAGGCTTTATTGGACCAGCCTGCATAGACCCAAACGTGGGACAAAAGCATTAACCCAAACAAAAAGATGAGCTATTGCCTCCTATTATCCTGTTCAAATTCACAACATTATTGAACGTAATACGACAGTGATTGCATTTCAGCTACTTTTATTGGATTAATTAGTAAAATAGTGACTTAGCTGCCCTGACCACCATGGCGTCCAATGAAACACTGATCTGTTCTTCTTCCTTTAAATGAGTGGTGACACGGTGTTCACATCCACTCAGCCCAATGTTGTTCTCCTGAAAGAAACGCTTCATCCCCTTCTCTCTTTCTGTCTCCCCTTTCTCTTCTTCTCTGGTGTCTTAACTGTTCTGCTGCCTCCTAGTGACGCTAAAGACGAGGTTCTCGAACCCAGTCTTCATCATTCACACGGTGCCTCTGGAGGAGAACCGCAGTCACTGGCGGAGAGAGACGCCGAGCCTCGGCGGAGCGGCAGTGTCGTTCGGTTTGCACTCGACGTAAAGCAGACAGATTAGATACATGCCACGTTAGGAGGCAGTTACAATGGCTGCACACAGGGACTTCTGTTCTGTACTGTATATATCTGGAATGGCAACTAAACTGTATTTGATTAAAGATGCGAATTTTACTGAAAGCTTTCTTTATAAAGCTGCATTAATTCTTATTCGCACACAGGTGAAATGAAACACAGCACAGAGGTGAAATGATAATAACACATAACACTCCAGCAACTGTCACAGACACTTGGGTCACCAGATGAAACTGTTCTCTTTATCTGCAGACATTTATTTGTTTGTATTATTTCTTTGTTCAGTTTGTTTACACTTTTTTAACTGTAGTTGCAGAAATTACTTTGTCAGTAGTGTTTATTGATTTAAATAACTAGTCCACTTTTATATATACGTTTATTTACACATTTATTTATTTTTAAATTTATTTTATATACTTAATTTTGGCCTAGATAAAGGGGAGGTGCCAATACAGAATATATTAAACAAGGAGCAGATAGTGCAGACAGGCAGACTCCTCTCACCATATATGACCGTTTTGGACAGTGTTGATATATTGATTAATGCAGCTTTAACCCAGTGATACACACATACTGTAGGTGTAGGACACATGCATGTTTGAAACCGCTTTTGACTCAAGGTGTCACAGCTGCTTGGTTCAAGGCATTATTGCAAGGTGCTACTTTACTTTCCGACATACCCTCGTTTATATAGGTTTTATTGTTGATAATGTTAGAAACACCATAAAGTCCTTATGTAACAATTAAAGAACTGTAATGTAGCTTGAACAAAATGATTGTAAATAAATTAGCATAACGTGTATTGTTTTTTCTTGGTGTATATTTGCTTTTATTTTCTTTGAATATATGTTTTAGTGATTTACCGTAGCACATATATACAGCCATAGTAACAAAAAAATATTTGCATCATTTTTTTATTTGAAAATGAAAGAAATCTATTTCCAAGAATGAATAATTTAAACCTGGATTTCTGACCACTAAATACATAATCATACTCAGGCACAAAATGGCCCTTGGTACACTATGTGATATACAATATAATATGTACTGTATGTATTAGGATAACAATATTTGCAATTTCTAACTGACTCATGAGTGTGTCCAATAGCATGTGGAATATAGTATAGGCTTCATATGGTATGTGTTAACTATGAACAATTGGTTGAACCTGAGAAGTGTATTTAATGTTAAAACATGCTGCCTCTGGACAATGAGTGCAACCTTTAGACTGAACCCAGCCTTGTTTGCTGTGCCCCAGCTTTTGGCTCCTCTTAGTGATGGTAAATGAATATATTTTCCACAGTCTTACAACATAGTCAATGAACAAATATGCCTGGAACATAATTGTATGAGGACTTCAACCTGAAATACAGGAATACTAATTAGTTAGGTCAAAGTTAGCACGAAGGAAAAGTCCACGAAATATATCTGTATGTGGAAAAATACAAAACAATCAATGCTCATTGGGATCTCTCTCTGTCGTGATCTTACAGTAAGTAGAGTTGGTGAATGCTGAACAACGCACACAAAAGGCTGCCGTGTACTTAGCACTGTAGCTTGAGACAGAGCAAAGACTTCTATTATAGACCTATTTGCCGTCCATTGCAGTGCCATTTTTTTAGTGGAAGCTACTTTCACCAGTGCTTTATTTTACTTCATCAAGGTTTTATTGCCCTATAAAGAAGAAAGTGGGATGTCTCCGTGAGATTATTAAGGCGAATGGATGAGCTATGGAAATACACATGACTATGCTCTCTACCTCATTGGAAACTTTCGCTTTGCTCTGTGTCTCTCCCTCCCCATCTCTCCCGCAGCGCAGGGCTGGTCGCCATGGAAACTGGCTGCCAGGCCCCACCCAGAGGGGCTGGACGTGTCAGTTAAGGGGGCGGGGCAGTTGTAGCTTTCTAGATGGATATCCAGGGACCACTCCTCCAAGAAATAATAATCATAATAATAATAATCAATTACACGTATATAGCGCCTTTACAAGCTACCCAAAGCCCTTTAGATGTCGCATAGAGGACCCACATAACCTTTTTGGGCACACCTCTGAACAATAATGGAGCAGGAGTAAATCTAGGAGCCGCATTTGTGGCTCTGTACTCAAAAATATGGATTATAAAACTATTAAGATTAGTATGACAGCCCACAAATCTATTTATTCCCACTGAGATATATTTAAGTATTTTAGAGGGACATTTATATGTATAAGAGCTATATCAGTACTGTACTGTATATCTATATTATTAAATATAGCCTACTGTAAGTGTTATTGTATTAAAACTATAGCTTATCTTCTCATGCTCTTTTCCCTTGCACCTTTTTCCAAGCATGTTGTAGTCAACATATATTGTGTTCAAATTTGTGTTACTTCCACCCATCTTGCAGTTGTGACAAAACTGCCCAGTCAGTGCCCTCTAGTGTCTATATCTAAACAGTTAAATAACTGAATTATATTTCAAAGAAAACATTCCAGCATTTTATTATCGTGTTATCATTATACATGTGACTACAGAAATTTGCCTTGAAATTAAAAATACTTAATTTAGCCTTGTATAGTAGTAAATAGCAGTAGTAGCCCAGTAGTAAATAGCAGCGAAGCAATAAAGTGATATTGTGCTTGAACAGTGTTTGTGTAGTATATTTAGCATATTCCATGAGGGTTTATACCCATATCACTGTTAAATTTGTTTTGTTTGTAAATGTTATGGCCTTAACATGTCTAAACCAAACTGTCATTTTGTTACTGTATTTCTAAAATTCACAATGTTTACATTTTAGCAACCTCTGTGTTATCTCATTTAAAGGTGCAATAAGCATTTACCCCAAATGCTTCGAAACAGGTTTGATCGGGTGATAGACAAGGGTTTAAAGAGCAGAATAAACTGGTCAGATTTGTACAATTCGGTCGTACAAAAGAACACCTGCAATCCTACCTTGTGTTAAACACAAGGTATGTGAAGTTTTCTTGCTTAGGTTTGAGATTGAAATTGTAGTTTCCAATCCGGTTCCTTTGGCAGAAAAAAATGCCAATAAAAATACCAATGACGATAAGGCTCAGGCCGATTCCCAAGCAGGAAAAGCCCACCAGATGAACCATATCCAAGCCCTCTTCCAACGAACCTGCAATAGTAGGCTATATGTGAGGTTACTATGACAACTCACTCAACTCAACAGGCACTGTAATGTTTTGAATTATAATACAGAACCGAGAACCAGCTCACCAACTCCTAATCTGTGTAAAGGCCCGGAAGATCCATAAGCTGTTCCAATTGAGTTGGAAGACCGCCCTGTTCTTTCAACGCACTCCTGTGGGGAAAAATGTACTGTGTGCATTGATCTCACATGCCAGCTGCAACAAAACCAGTTCCATATGTCATGTCAGTGGTTACCGAATGCCTTAAACCCAAAGAGGTCAATAGGTCACGACCTGGGGGTCACAAGCTATACAATAACACTTACAGGCACGCATGTGTGAGATTCCATCTCCACACAGATCTCGACCTGGCAGTGAAGGTAGAGGACATCCAAGTCCACAAAAGCGAAAATCCGTACAGACAGGAGGGAAGTGCTGAAGTTCCCGTTCTGCAGAACTGTGGTGTGCGTGTTAGGTACTGGACAGCTGTGGAGCAGAACAGCACCACCAAATAAAGTAGGTACAAACATAGACATTTTAGAAGAGAGAGACCACTTAAAGAACCCTGAATAGAAGTCCGTAACGCCAAAGATGGACTGGATATGCACCTGTGGGGGGGGGGGGGGGGGGCCGGGGGGGGCGGGGCGGGGGGGGGCGGGGGGGGGGGGGGGGGGGGGGGGGGGGGGGGCGGGGGGGGGGGG
>JAOEHI010000006.1:4199984-4221726 GCA_025447815.1 Percopsis transmontana | reverse complement strand
TATAGATGTACTATAGATGTACTATAGATGTACTAGATGTACTATAGATGTACTATAGATGTACTATAGATGTACTAGATGTACTATAGATGTACTATAGATGTACTATAGATGTACTATAGATGTACTAGATGTACTATAGATGTACTATAGATGTACTAGATGTACTAGATGTACTATAGATGTACTAGATGTACTATAGATGTACTATAGATGTACTATAGATGTACTATAGATGTACTATATAGTCATCTGTGCCTGTGTGTGTGTGTGTGTGTGTGTGTGTGTGTGTGTGTGTGTGTGTGTGTGTGTGTGTGTTGCACATAGGATATTTATATGTAACACTTAAATGTGTTATTTTTTATGTATGCACTTTATCGTGCATGGTTACAGACACCCCTCATTTTGTAGTTTACATGTTCTTGTTTTTATTCATTTTCTCCTAATGGTTGTAGACCGTTAGAATGTAGGTAGTAAGAGCCAGAGCCCAAACAGCTGTTTAGCAGTGTAGTTTACCGTTGCCAAAGCAACCAAGCAGCTCACTTGCTGTAATATGTCATAGGTAAACAAAGAGGATAAATGAGAGAGATTATATCGTCAATGAAATTGTTGTGTGACGGAAGGTATAAGGGAATAGGATAATTGTTTTTTTACTGGTAATGATAAGAATTGTAGATTATAGAATAATATAGAACAGCCTATCTTATGTTTTTTGTGATTCTATTAGCCTATTGATTTTAAACATCTACTGAATGCATGGTTGTTACAGTATTTTGAATATTGAGATTTCGATATGGCTAATACTGGGATTTCGATATTATGTTGTTATCATTTTACATGGTATTGTATTGTACTAAGTTCAGTTGGCAGTGACTCCAGAACCAGGAAAGCCACTGAGGAACAGCCAACTCACTATTGTGTTTTCCGTTTATTCTTTCAGAATAGGTCATTTCTAAAATATGTCCCCCCTTGAGTCGGCTTGCACTCTATAGGCGTAACATACGTAGTAAGACCCAGTGATGCGTGATTGATGTCTACCAGTGTGTGCACTGTTGCTGGTGTTATTTTCCGCTGCAGCAGGAAACCTCCCACAGCTAGATGAGTGTGAAAAAACTGGTATAGGAAAACTGCAGTGATACTGAATCACACCCAAAATGTCTCTACTTAAAGAGAATTTGGCTCACTATACAACTATATGTATACACAGCTCACCGCTCTTTTTTTAAATCGGCTGCATACGCCTTGTCTGCAAAAGCCGAGTCAAATGTGACCCAATTTATTTTTTTATTTTTTATTTTCTTTGATGCCCCCAATTCACCATATAATTGATTGTATTCATTATACTTAGTTAAAAAGAGTTTTTGCATTTCTACACCAAGTTTTTGTTAGCCAGGTCAAAAACTACCCTTATGTATTTTCTATGCAATATAATGTATTAGTCAAAATGGCCTTTGTTTTTAGCTATAAAACAAGGTAACTATTAGATTTTAGATTAACTAATAGAACTAATACAACATAAGAAACCATAATACCCACATATAATGTATACTGTATGTGCACACACTTGTCTATGCCTACTAACAAGACCAAGGAAGTCGGATAATTACGGTTGTAGAATTGATGTAACACAATATCAATACCACGAGGACTGTGGGGGCCAGTGAGATCAAGGCATGTTTCTATAGAGAGTATCTCGCCTGGAACGCTGTACAATATTTACATGGTTCTGTACCTAAATAGGGCCCTGCACAATCACAATATGTGTTAGTGGGGTCTTTAGATTTTAGTATTGTCATTTATGTATTGGTTCATAATGATTACATTGTGTCGTATTATTCGGTGTTATTCTGTTGTGTCGTATACTGAGGTCAGATTGCACCACAGGTGTTTTAAACGTTAATATGTTTGGGTGCTTTCTACTTAATAGAGCATGTTTTGTTACCGGTGTTTAAACCTAATCAAAGTTTATGCATTCTACGGGAGGTTTTGTTACCAGTATTTAAACCTAATCACAGTTTATGCATTCTAGGGGAGAGGGGGGGGGGGGGGCAGTAAAGGAAATCATCACATTTGGTTAATGTACACAGATTGAGTCATCTCACCTTCTACTGTGACAGAGGTCACCTCTTCTATATCATTGATGAGACAGTTGAGGCTGGTTCTGGTATCGGATAGCGAGGCAGTGACGTTGCTGTCAATTAGCAGGGAGGTGGCAGTCCTGTGGGGATCCACAGGCCACGCGCTCACGTAGTGAACGGTAATGTCGGAGGAATTCAGCGCCCCAGTCACCTGTGAGTAACAGAGGCGGGGATGTTAACATGTCAAGGAATTGGGAAGAGTTGTCAATAACAGTTGTCAATAACAGTGGTTCTCTTAATGAATCGCTTCATCGTTGTTACCATAGCGTGCAGCAATCTGGTATGATTTAGATATCCTCCGTCCAGGGATATTAGTTGCTGGTGATCTGTCTTCACTGTCACTGTCACATTGAAGCGCCATCCTCCATTTGACAAAGGGGGTGAGCCTGAAATTGTTTTTATGTCAAGAAATGGGTTTTATAAAAAAAAAAGTGCAATCTATAGTCATTAAAGCTGAACTTGATATCTTGGCACGTTGGCGATCCCTGTGGTCCTAAGACACAACAGCACTCCGTTTTTGAATGCTGTGTTTGTCAATGGCAGAATTTTCTGCTATTGCAGTGGGAACATGTTGGGTTGGTTTTTAGAGTGGCCTTTTCCCAAACAAATACTTGGCCGCTCTGGATAGAAAGCATAAGATAAAATACATTGTCATTTTTAGTAACCTTCTTCCATACACCTCATCACTTCCCATGCAACAGTATACTGTACTATTGTATTCTGTAGAGCCGAGAATCCCATCGGATAATCTGTCTCTTGTTGCGTTGTTGGTCTCACTGGCGTTTGGAATAGACTGACTCCAATATTTAAAAAAGCAAATCCTCCTATGCAGCTTTAATAGTCATTCTGAATGTAATGTATACTTACTTGTGGGTTCAGTGCAAGAACATATGCCCAACGTGGGGCAGCATTTTTGCCACTCTGGGCAGTGCCAGTCCCAGTGGCATCCTCCCGAGGTGGAAGGTAATTCTGCTGTAGTTGGGCAGGACCCCGGCTTGGCACTGAACTCGCTACTTCTGTTCAAAGCTTCATTTAAAAGTAAGAACATGTTACATGCTGGTCACCTTAGATGTGTCTGCCTTCAGCGTGTGACATGCTGAACCACCACCTTCATACGGTACGTGTTTAAATATCCCAATGAAATGTGGAAAAATGTGTTCTCTTATCGTGCGTATTGCATATTGTGCATATTGATGAGTAAATGGCCAACACTTACGCAGAGCGCAGTAACTGCCGACTTGTACAAAACCATCACAGCACCTTGTAACCTCCTCAGTGGCCGCCCTGTACTCGGTACGGTGGACCATTCGATAGAGTTTGACATTGCAGGTTGCCCAGGGCAGCCAGCCGCCACAAGGTCTTCTCTCAGTGTATGCCATGGCATATGTCACCGTGGAACTCACTTGTCTTGTCTCATGCCCAGTACACAGGTGGTAGCCCGATAAAGACAGGTCATATCCTAGAATACAGCGTGAACAACATCATTTTATCAGCGGATGAGGCGGATGGCTTCGAGCCCCGGAGCTGGCCTACCTGCATCCTTGAGCCTAACCCCTGTCTGTTCCATGTAATAGCAACATGTAATTGTAAGTCGCTTTGGATAAAAGCGTCTGCTAAACGACCTGATTGTAATTGTAATTATCCAGTTCATTTATTTCAGATTTAAACCACCCATCAGACTTTCATTATTGACATCTATTCACTGCATGTACCATCTAAGAAGACATTAAACATGTCCAAACTGCAAAGAAAGTCGTACTTTCAGACGCCTACCTTTAAACGCGATGTTGTGTCCCCTGCAGAAAGCCAGGAGTGCCACAGCCAGCCAGGTGGGGAGCAGGCAATTCATTTTATATACAGATCAGTTCCTCCACAATGTATTCACTGACCATGTTGTACATTCATATGCCTCTCTGAAATGATACCAGTTCTGCGTGTACGCATCTAACAAATGAATCCTCTGTGGCATTCTCGTCCTTCTCCTGTGGCTGCCGTATTAGGCCCTGGTGGAATTTGCTGTCATGGCAGTAGGAACATTTGGCAATGGAGTGGGTGTAGGCTCTACAAGTGTCAATTATATTCTCCACTAAAAATAAAATCACAGCATGAGAGCATTTCTGGTTTTCACTGAGTTGTGTGAGGCAGCATAGTCTAGTGGTCTGGGTGATTGACCCCCATTCAGAAGGTCATGGGTTTGAGCCCTGGGGTTGGCCTACCAGTAAGCATCCTTGAGCAAGATGCCTAAACCCTACTTGTAATTGTACTCATTGTAAGTCACTTTGGATAAAAGTAGCTAAATTACCTAATTGATCCAGATATTTTGGCATTTTCTGTGCTTTGTCAAACATTATTTCTGTATGTTGTAAATGCAAACGGCTTTATTTCAGTGCCAGAATATTCAGTAGTAAACATGTTTGTGGTGGCAGAGAGGAAAGATGTGTCCTAACAATCAGAGCCACTGTCTCCAGTGGCTTGGTTTCAACATAGGTAACCATGGCAGTGCCTGATATGCTCTCAGCACACCCGGAGCATGTGTCAGACATCAGGTGGGATAATGGCATTGCTGTGTCAACATAAGCTCATTAAACCAAAAGCCATTTTATGATAGCTGCACCCTTCGCTTTTAACTCGGAGTATTCCGTTATTCCGTTTCCTAAAATGCGCTAACATTATTTGAATATTTTGTATGTAAGAGCTATTTGGATTTCTGCTAAACGGTCTCCGTATAATCCTCCATAAATGTTCCTCCTCTGCCTTTACATTCACCTCATTTGATTCTAATGTGGTGTGATAATAAGTATGATTATACTTGCTTCAGTAGTATAGTTTAATGACTAAGCACATTCTGAATCACTGGAGCATGATGTTAAGTGTTGCCTGCAGTTGTATGGCTACACAGTTCAGCTCCAAAAAAAAATAGCAATCAGCTTTATTCTACATTGCAGCAACATCACAGCAACTACATCATAATATGTGGTCATAATGATTAATTTCATATGTTAGATTAAAATAACTTCATCAGTGTCTCTTTATCAATAGTGCCACACCTCATTCTTTTCAAGACTCTGTTGGTTGCCAAGTAGCACAGGGAACACCGGAAAACAATAATGACATACAGCCATTGCTTTGGTAAAGTAATTTCTTTCAGTCGAGTCTAATTTGTTTCTTATGTGCTAGAAGACGGGTGGTTACATATTATGCATGCATGCCTAAAAATTAAGCACTGTATCTTTACCTCCATAACTAAAATGTTATTTACCTGGCTAAACAGAGAAACAAAACAAAGTATAAAACTCAATTTTGTAATATTTCTAATATCTCTGAGGTAAAAGGAGCTAATAATTGAACATACTGTCCTAAGATGTGGGTAACCAATAATAAGGGATACTCTGTGATACTCGTACCTAAAACGAAACTCTAAAATTAAAAAATATGTACCGTTGCTTTAAATTAGTCACGATGTAGTTCCTGTGCCCTCCCCATCATATTGAGCAGCCTATCAGAGCACAACGCACGTGACGAGCGTTCCTTGCGATGACCTCATCCCTGGAGTGGGATGACGTCAAATTCAAGATGGATGGAATCACGACCAACGTACATTCAACAGAATTCTGAATAAACTCTCGGCTTTGTGCTCCGTGGGAACAGCTTTCGTTCAGGAAGGTAAGTTTAAGTAAAGGCAACTTGTTTGAACGAAATAATCAGGTGGCAGTAGACAGTTGTGAGAGTGTTGGTGAGAGACGCTTTTTCCCCACTGACGTAACTCGAATAGAGACTCTGCCGTTCCTAACCTCACCAGCTCTGCCCTGTGTCTGTCTGTTGTACAGCCTGCGGCTGCGCTCTGCCAGGCCGAACGCACTGGCAGAGCGTTAGATGCGTGCACATTCTCAAAGCTTCTCTCATTGTTTTGATTCGGGGATTTGCGTGGGTCCACTGAAACGCACCGCTGACGGAACTTTTCTTGTCCACTAACAATTTACTTTGTGTCTTACGCTCATTGTCGTACGCTATTTGTTTAAACAAGAGTGTTTTACATCGCCATTTCTTATAAGTTATTTGTCATGGAGAATTCGGCCACGTTTCAGTCGCGATCTAAGATGAGGTCTCACTGTTGTAGGACAAGTGTTCCGTTTTCTTTGCGGATGGGAGGTTGGGTTAATTGTGCGGAAGAAACATTCGCGCGTTCATTAATCATTTCAAATGAATGAACGTTCGCTCCCCTGTCTACCTGTACGCCCCATATGTTGAACAGAAACATTATGTAACGCACACAGAAAATAACCTGCTGCGCGACTGCTCAGTTGCGTAGATCAACTTTTTCCCTCAATAGACAAACGGCAGTATATATTTAAAGAAACTATCCAAAGCACAATCCAGCGTTTTGGTTATGAATGGATATCCGCTAGACATGGACCTTTTCGTTGATTACAAATATGAAACGAGTAGACCCGCCCTGCCTGCACACGTTTCGTCTCATAACCCGATAACTTATTCAGGCAGGAAATAATGTATCCACTCTAAGTTATAAAGTGCAATATCTATTTTTATTACACAATTTACATCAATTAGGTTCTACAAAGACAAAAAAATGAATCATTATCAATAGACAGGATATATTTTGGTAATACAAGCTACACAGGTCAGTAATTAGAACGTTATGCTACGCACTAAATAACCCTACAAAGTATGTTATGGGAGACCAAACAGGCCATCCAACTATTCTAGTTTTATGGATTGTTTGCCTGGTTGTGAATAATCAAGTGGGCACCTTCTGTTTTTTTTTTTTATTGTTCTGTGTTTAGTCAAACTGAACACAGAACTGAACATTACTAATACATATTTTATGTTTTTTCATAAAATAAATAAAAGTTGGTTTCAGTTATGCAGCTTTGATTCATTGATAAAATCTTGCATGCATTCAGTAATTAATTATATATTTTACAGTATAATGTGTCTGACAAAATGTTTATCTCTACATTCACTTACATTCAAATGAGAAATATAGTGTGTGTGTATGTATGTATGTGTGTGTGTGTGTGTGTGTGTGTGTGTGTGTATATATATATATATATATATTACCCCTCTTTCATAACCTATGACAAATGTTTCGCATATCAAATATATTTTTGAGGTCCGGCAATAAAATCGTATTCTCTTTTCTTATGTTTTAGCCATGATGGAGAGCCTAGTGCATTACAGTAACCCATCCCATACTCCGTCACTGTTAGCCGCTCTCAATGAGCAGCGCCTGAGGGGCCAGATGTGTGACACAGTCCTGGTTGTGGGTGAGCAGAAATACCAGGCCCACAAGAGTGTTCTAGCTGCCAGCAGCGAGTATTTCCAGTCCCTCTTTGCCAGTGTGGACAGGGAAGACCTGAAAGTGGTACACTTGGACTTTTGTGAACCTGACGCCTTTGAGATAGTCCTGAATTACATTTATTCCTCATCCCTTTTTGTGGACAAAGGCAGCCTGGCAGCAATCCAAGAGCTGGGGTACAGCCTAGGAATCCCCTTCCTTACTAACATTGTGTCAACAAGGCCTCATGTATCCTACTGCGTCTCCCGAAAAAGGCTGTCATTTTCAGAGGACGAGAATGATGGTCAGACAAGGAGTGTCATTGTATGTCGGGTCCAGGGTAACCCCGGACACTCAAATTATGAAAACAAAACAGCTAAGAGAGCGTCATTGTCCCAGTCTACCAGAGATGCCACTCTAGCAGAGAGCCAGCCCTGTTCATTGGCACACAACTCGCTTGATTTAATCAGGAACTCAGAATCCATCGCCAAAAAATCAGCTGACATAAGTGACCATTCTGAAAAAATGTCTACCTATTCATACAATTCTATATTAAAAGGGAATTTATCACACACTCCATCAGTAAGACCACAGCTGACCTCATCAGTGTCTTTTAGTGATGCTGAAACACAACACAGCAGGTCACAACCTGGCAACAATCTGGGCACCAAAGAAGAGGAAGAGTCTCTGTATCACTGCACCAAAGGACCCCTGCAGAATAAAAAAGGTGAACCAATCCAGACTGTTGACCGCAGTGGGCCGCTTATCAAAAGCCTGCTTCGAAGGTCATTGTCTATGGACAGTCCTGTTCCAGTTTTCTCGCCCACACTGGAGCTCAAGGACCAAAATCGCAGTCAGTCAGTTGTGAGGATGACATCAAAGGCATCAGGGCCAGAATCCTCAGAGCACAACGGTGATTCAAAAATATCATCTCCAGTGGTTTTCAGGTCAAAGCATCCCAGCGGGTATAATCAGGTAGATGGAGACGTTTGTGTGAAAGCCGAACCAAGCAGTCCCCTCGCTGACCCTTTGGAGATTGTTCGAATAACAGTTGGAGAAACGTTGCCAATTTATCTCAAAGACTTTCAAAGTAATTATGACCAAGGCTCTATGCCTAACGTTAATCCCTTTGGAAAGAGAAAGGTCAGGACTGACAACAGAAGATACCCATTCAAGAAGTCCAGAAGGTTGAATGAACATTACCTCCCACTTGATGAAACAATTTCAGAAGCAGAGACTCTAAATGCCACCGTGGAAAATAATGACGATGACAAGGAGCCACAAGGGAGCAAGCTTTTTAAATGCTGGAACTGTTTAAAGGTGTTTCGATCCAATGCTGGGCTACATCGTCATGTGAACATGTATCACAACCCAGAGAAGCCGTACGCCTGCGACATTTGCCACAAACGCTTTCATACCAACTTCAAGGTGTGGACTCACTGCCAAACCCAGCATGGGGTTGTACAAAACCCCGCTTCATCCTCCAGCTCCCCTATGCTGGACGAGAAGTTCCAAAAGAAATTAATTGATATTGTGAGAGAGAGAGAAATAAAGAAAGCCTTGCTTTGGAAGCTCAAGAGGAATAAGCAGAGCTTGCAGTCTTCTACTAAAAAAAGGCCAAGACACAATTTTATTTGTCCTTACTGTGGGAAAGTATTTTTGTTCCAGTCTCAATATAAGCAGCATTTGAGGACACACCCTGCTGAAAATGTTGACGAGGACATGGCGAGGGAGAGCGTCCTCTTTAGGAAACAGGGTGAGATGGCTGATCAGAAGAACACAGAGGACGATGTTTACTCGTGTAGGCTTTGCAATGTGAAGCTTTCATCTCTTTTTGAGCAGGGAGATCACGAGAGGGGCTGTCGTCACGCGACTGTGTGCCCATACTGCGGCCTTCGATTCTCAAATTCAACAGTTAAGAAAGACCACGAGGCACATTGCAAGTACAAGAAACTGACATGCCTTGAGTGCATGCGGACCTTCAAGTCCTCGTTTAGCATATGGCGCCACCAGGTGGAGGTCCACAACCACAACATGATGACTGTTAAAGACCAGATTAACCATAAGCAGCAGGAAAACAATGGAGAGGACTCAGACATTCTCAGACAGCATTACAGCCATGAACATGTAGCCACTGGCCGCGCTGCAGAGGCTGTCACTTATAGTAACTCATTGGAACCACCTACGTATGACTCGGAAGACTCCTCATCCTATGTGCCTGAGGACCTCAGCATGGGCAGGCTGGTCGTGAAGGAAGAGCCGATGGAGGAGGCTGTAAGCGAAATGGAAAACGCAGAGTCGGCTAAAATTGGGTCAGAGGAACCAGGCGTGTGGCCATGCGAGAAATGCGGAAACCTCTTCAGTTGTCACAAAGACTTGGAACGGCACCAGGAACTGCTGTGCCACATCAAGCCCTTCATTTGTCACATCTGCAACAAAGCCTTCAGAACCAACTTCCGCCTTTGGAGCCATTTCCAGTCCCACATGGCGACGGCTGATGAAGCAGGTGCCAAGGAGGTCGACAGGCACCCTTCATCTCCATCTCCCTCGCCACCACTAACCGCACAAATCACCGGACGACCTGCCCCACCGTTCCATGCACCTAAACCAGCCCAGGCGGCACCATTACCTGCACCGGTGGCTGACGATCCTAGCAGCCCAGAGCCCAGCAGCTCATCAGAAAGCACCAAAAGGCCGGAGGTAGAGAGGCAACCCAGCAACCACATCCCCGTGTCCAGGTCAAACAGTATGGACAATCCTGCTGGTCCTCAGGAATCAGAAACACTTTTTTACCATGCGCCCACTCTCTCTGCCCTGACATTTAAGAGGCAGTACATGTGCAAACTCTGCCACAGGACTTTCAAGACGGCCTTTAGTCTATGGAGCCATGAGCATAGTCATAGTCACTCTTAAGCATCACAGAAATCATATCAATAAGGTAAGGTATACTTTATTGTCCTGCAGACAAATTTGTCTTGGGATCCAAGCCACTGCAACACACAACAGTGGCAACCGCAATACATTTGCCCTGATTTGCCCAATACATAATATTGGCAAACCACACCTAAGCCCAATAAATGAGACTTTGAATGTATAGCGTATTTGCTTGCCTACTTGTCATGTATTCAAGTGGCTGTGTGCATTAGGGGTATGAACATTGAATGTTTGCAATATAATTTCTTTTTTCCATCTGAGTTTCCAAGTTTCATAGATAAGGTGATTAGAAAAGTGGATTTTTTTTACTTTTAAATGAGCTATATTTCATGTACAGTATATTTTGACTTCCTTTTTAATTGTTTCATTTAGGTCTAGCTGTTTTGAATTTCTCAAGTGCTTTACTTCACAGGCTGGAGTAAAATACAAATTCAGTTAAGTGCTGTGCTTTTGTATAGAACTGTTTAAGATTTTTTTATGTCTGGCATATTAGTGGCCTCAACAACTAGCCTATTTAATCAATGTGCACTTTGTTCAACTACTTAATTTCTATAGCCTTGAAAAAGAGTAAATCCAAATTGTTTGAATGATTCATTTTTTTTGTTGCATAACTAAGCTATAAAGCTACATAACCAGAAAACTAGTATGAATGATAATTTGCATTTTATTTCTTCAGACTTAACATCCAATTTTTTTTGTTAAATTTGTTGTTTACTGAAGTATTTTTTTGTTTTGCATGCCCTTTCTGTTAATAAATTAAAAACCTAAAGTGTGATAAACATGGGGAATTGAGATGAGATTAATTGGCCTAAGGTAAGGTAAGGTAAGGTAAGGTAAGGTAAAGTGTGTGTGTGTGTGTGTGTGTGTGTGTGTGTGTGTACACACACTACAAAATAAAATGTATAATGTAGCTCAAAGACAATATAGTATAGCAATATAATACAATACGATAAATTGTTATTTATGTCACATTGCCAAAATATTTGACACTAAAAGTTTATTCTGAAACTCAATCATTTTCCCCCTCATAACTATTGGACAGATAATCTCTACTGTTCCTGAAGTTACAAATGAACATCCCATTTGGCAATTTATGTGCTAATTATGAACTTATGATACTTAATATATTGGAAGGTATTATAAATAATTAGTTAAACGTGATTGCAAATACGTACACTTTACATACATTTATGCAATCGATATATTTGGTAATTAAAGATGCTTCACAATTCTTTCATGGCCCTATGCAACTTTAACATATTTGATATGTTATCTACCTAAAAGCACATAATAAATAATTTAAGATTACTTATTATTCACTCAGGCATTTAAACTTATGAAGGTGGAGAAAATATGATGGCCTATATAAGAAAAACTGTTAATTCTTAATGAATGGAGTTATTTTTGCATTTGTGTGGTAATTAAACTGTGGTAATTATCATCAAGATTGTGTTATTGATTGTATTGCTGATTGTAACTCCTGCTGTGGCTTAATTACTAATTAATAGATTTTGTCTATAACGGTGAACTTGTAACAAAATGTTATAAGAATAAGAAACAGCAGGTTGATGTTAAAATTTCTTTATGAAATTCGGTATTGATAATAGTGCTCTTAATTTTTGTGAGAAATTATTTTAAATTCTAGAAAATTATTAAAGTATAATTTTGTGTAAATTGTTTGTATTCTCAATTTTGTAACAATTTTGTTAGTATAAAAGAATATCTTTTAGTATTACTGCAATAATGAATATTTGTATTATGTTGTTGCTTTTGGAGACTCGCAGCAGTTGTGTTAAGTTTTTTTTTTTTCTACAGTTTTGGTGCTTCATTTATGTAATAAAGAGTATATAGCATATATAGCAAGTGGATTGATTATTTTTGCATTATTAAAAGGATAAATTGATGGATCACATACAAACCACCAAGTCTAAATCACATTTTTTATTTTGAAATTATAGACTCAAAGACCTTATATACAACCCACCATAAGATACATCAAACAAGTGTCATCACATTCTATCAGGTGAATTTCATCAGCTTGATTTTATATAGATATATCTATATCTATCCCCAGATTTCACACCATGAATCAATGGGATGTTTTTCTGCATTTATTTTTGACTGGAAAGAATAGTGAACTTTGGCAAGCCTTGAAATCCTGTTCACTTCATGTCAGGTCACCGTCCGAATCAAAATGTGCCAAGAGGAAATGTTTCCCGTAAGTGAGGATATCCTTTTACTTATAAAGTAATATCTGTTACGCAAGAGGAATGACATGGCCCTACAAGTTCTAAAAATCCTGAGTGCAAAAATGCTGTTGCTGCCGACTTAAAAAAAAACAAAACAGCCGAACAACTGTACAGAGATAAACGTTTATTTTTTGGAATATGTATACTACACATTGACTTGACTAGAACACTTGTGTTATGAACAAAGGAAAGCGGTCAGTCGATCGTGTGAAGCCACATTGGTCAAAATATCTTGACAGAGAAGTCTCAAAGGGACATGCGGTGTCGTTCCTGCAGCAGTTTGTACAACAGCAGCCAGTCTAACGTGGATTAATGTGCACGTCTCACTTCAACCAAAAACAGCCGTCAAAGACCAACAAAGAGAGCTTTAAATAGAGACACCTATACACGTTGCATTGTTACAGAGCCAAGGTATCTTTGATCAGCCTTCTCATGGTTGTGCTTACAGAGGTGCCAAGTGTGTCTGTGATCTGAAATGTAATCTTGTAAAGGTAGGGCTGGACGTCTTTCAGGCTGGTGTCAAACACATTGTCCACCTCTGATTGGGTAGGCATCTTTGGCAGGTATTCATGGCGATTTATGACCTCGACAACGTTGATCACCTTCTCACCGAGCTTCTCGCCCACTTTCTCCCTGCAGATCTGGCGCTCCTGCTCATTGACAAGGTTGACAACATTGACCTTAATGCTCCACACCTCCCAGGGAATGCACTCGTCAGAAAAGGGCCAGCGAGACTTTTTCTTCTGGTAGAACTCCAGAGAGATCTGCCCCATGCCATCACTGCCAGAGTTGTTCAAGGCGTCCTGTAACAAAACAATGAATCACACAAAAACCACTGCACACATTATAATATTCTGTCAATTTCCAAAGACATTAAATACCTTAAATTCTGCCACAGCTTTCCTGATCACTCTGTCCAGCTCATCCGAGGACACCCTAACAAAGGTGAAATCGATGAAGTCACAGTCTATGTCTTGTGTCCCAACGGTGCCAATGGAGTAGGTCCCTTCTTTCTTGTAGTGAAATTTCCCCGTGCTGCGATGCAGAAGGATTGTGTGGAGCAGGGCCAACATGGCTTCCTCAACTTGTCTTGTCTCTACCGTTAACTCAAGAACTTCCGAGCGACAGTTCATGATGATCTTCTGTTAATTTCATTTACTAAATAAATAGAAGATGTTAAGTGCGTAGATGGCCACGCGATATGACACGTAGTTGAAAACACGGTTTGTTTACCTCTATGGATTTACGTCTCGATCTTACTATGACATTTTATCAAACGTGGAACTAAAAATAGTACTTTAATAATACACTGTATATGCAGCTAAACACCAAAGGCAATTGTATTATTACACATACTGTCTAACAACTCGACAACCAAATGCTGGCACTGCTATGAGAAAGCAGCCATGTTAGCAAAACAAATGAGTAATGTTAAGATGTACGGTATGCGACACGTTCAAAAAACTTCGCGAACTTCTTTGGTTACATTTTGTCAACTCCCTATACAGTGAATCCATGACATCGTGCGAGAATTAAAAAAACTAACGATTTTACTAAATGTCAAGACCTGCGACTAATGAATGCCTGTCAAAAAAGCAAATAATTACGTACAATAGTTTGTCTCGTTGCACTATGACAGGACAAACGCTTGAGGTGTTTGCAATGCATTGTGGGAATTACAGTTTGTGCCACATAGCTCTGTTCAGAGAGGTACAGACCACGGAGCCGCAACCAAGTCCAGGTCACAAGCTTACCAGTCACCACTTCAAATAAGGTTTCCTGGCGTTTTCGTTTTTATTTGGACATTTTCTGTTTGGAGCATTACGGCGGACAGTGAGGAAAGCATTTTGCGAAACTTTAATATGTCGTTCTGTAGCTCTACGCCAATATTAGCTTACTGTGCTAAGCTAACAGCCATACGGTATTCGAGTCAATTATAAAAACAGAAGTATTCTGTTAGCTGGCAGTTTTATGGTACTTTGCACCAAAAATGATACCCATATGCGCCAATCTGTTTTACTAGGTGTTTGGTCTCCCATATCAATTGGCATGGCGTGGTGCGTTTATGTATCTTATAACAGTTTTCATCAAGTACTGCAACATGAACTGCTATGAACATAACTTTTTGGAGAGGTTCGATTTTGGCACTGTAGTCACAAAACCTGAGAACACGATGGTTGGGAATTGCTATCGCGGAGTATGTCTCTGACCGGCCACACAGGAATGTCATAATGCCAGACAATTTCTCAAGAGAAGTAAATGCGCGATAAGGTGTGTTTGAATTTGAACGTCGTCGTCATTTACCTAACGATGTCTGATTTAGAAAGTTACAATTCGAATTATGGCTTGGAAGACCCGCAGTGGCTGTGCATGGTCACGTTGTTTATTGCGTCCCTGGTTACTATACTACTGTACTTAGTACAGTATTTTCAACACGGCGGGGGAGAGTCTCAAGAGAGACCCCCTCAGATCAATGCGGCGAAGGAGGAAGCGGACGCTTTCATGGGATGGGCGCTGTCACTGAAGAGCTGGAAAAGCCAATGGAGAGGAGCTTGGTGCAGTGCTTTGAATGAAGAATCGAGGAAGTCTGGCGTAAGTCTCATGGCTACATAGTTGGAATGAGTCTACCAATTGACTCTAAATGAAACAACGCAGTAATGCATATACTGTATTTCAGGAAATAAAGTAATCCTTTGTATCTATGAAGGAAAAAGTATAATATGCTGAGCAATCTATGGCGCTATGCTTATCAAAAAGAGAATGTAAGAATAACAACGCTGTTGTATATTGATTATGCCATGTCCGTCATAAGATGGTTATAGTATACTAAAGTACTGCTGTAGGCTACTGCTGCTATAATGCCATGTCAGGATTTTGCAACTGTATAAAATTGGTTTTAACGATCTCTATGGATAGTAAAGTACTGCAGAATGTTCTTGAATGACTTTTTTTTGGGGGGGGGCAGGCTTAATCATTACTCATTTGTTGGCACTTCTTCATACACACATGCTTCTGAGTGCTCTTAGGTGGCTCTTGTGTGCTTATAATTGTTAATGTACAGGGTCCTGTTCTGCTGACATTTGAGGAGGATGGTCTTCTGTCGTCAGAGCTGGCGGTCAGCCAAGTGTGCAACTTCCAGAAGGGGGCCGGGCACAAGGTAAACTATACGGTAGTTGCGGTTTGTTGAGGGTTACAAATTGTGAATCAATTAATTCATAAATTAAGAAAATTTAAATGTCCACGAAAGCAATTATTTTGTATCATGAAAACGATATGATGGCTACACAACATTACATAAGTTATAGTTAAAGGCCTACACATGTCAGGGAAAGACAGAAGTGCTAACATTTTTAGAGCTCTGCTGAGTTGTAGAAAACTTTACCATGATTCCTACAGTTTGAAGGAGGGTCATTAATACTTAATAGTAAATGAAAGCTTTACTTTCATACTAAATGTCACACATGCATTTTTTGTCTAACAACTTTGGATATTTCCTCTTCCCAATAGGCTGCCTGCTGTAAGGTGGATGGAAAAAACATACAGTTCTCCCTCAGTGCTGCTCCGCCAGTCACATCCACAGCAGAATCCCACAGATACACGGTCAGGATTGCAGCAGTGGAGATGCAGGTAAACGGAATATCTTTAGGTTTTAAAGTGGACTGATTTATATTACTTTTGTTTTTATTCAGTAATAATCGGCCATGCTCCAAAATTTTTTATTGTTTTGTTGTCCGCATAGAAAATGCCCCCTAATTTAATATCCGGTTGATACCTGACAATTGTCACAAATCTTAGAATCAAATGAAAATCAGATTATAATAAAATCATATAAAAAAAACTATAAAGATGTAATTTATGTTGGTCATTATCCAAGCCTGGTTGGGGTCCATACATTATACATGTTGTCATGGGACACAGTGCAATGCTTGGTACCTAACTGAACCTTAATGCAATGTTGCTATGAAATGTACTATGCATGTCTTCAGTTCAAGTACATTATGGCTATTGTGCATTAAACTCATTAGGCTTTCTTTCTGTGTGAAGTACACGTGCACAGCAAGCGGCTGTGCACGCTAACCCAATTGAATTTAGGCTATTTTTAAACCAATAAGTTCCTTGTCATCCTGCTGTAGCTCTGATCTCAGTGTGCCATTAATACAACATCAGTCAGAGGCTTGGAGGCTAAAGTCAGGATTACCGTCAAAGCTGCTTTGTTTTGGTTGTGGATTGGTAAGTTGTTATGGTGCATGAAACGGCCTCCGGCGTATTTCTCACCACCTCTCTTTGGGATTGGTCTAGAAAAGACACAAGGCCTATTGAAATATGTCCACCCAACGGCAGTGTTTGTTAGTCTTTCATTCAGGATTCAAACTAGAATGGTCCTGGCTGATGCTACCCGGGCTTGTGGAGCATGGGCTCTAGGCATTTATTTGACACACACACACACATTATAGTGTGCTTTCTCTGTGTGTTTTTCCTAGAAACGTGTTTGTATTACTACTCTAGCACTCTTATTATAGTAGATGTGATTCCCTTGTGAGGCCTTTTCTCTAAACTAGAGCCAACATGGCATGTTGTGCTGTAGTTTGATGACGCTACTGCCACTTTTCTCTTCACAGCTAGCATTAAAGTTCTCTTAATACTAGCTGTAAGACTGATTATCACGCATGGTGGCAGACTATGTATATTATGTCACTTAAGGTGGTGTAGTGAGGGGAAAATAAGTAAGAGGAAAAACAATTTTAATTATGGTATACACATACAGTGGGGTTTAAAAGTCTTGAGTTCACTACCAAGGTGTGGTCATTTTCTTTGCACACACATTCCTTTAATTTCCCCGAAATGAATTGCAAACACAATGTACTTTGTGTGGCTTACATTATTCATTTATTTCTTACCACAATAGTGGTAAGGATAGAAAGATATGAGCAGACTCGGGAGACGGGGCCTAAGAATGGCTCCCAGGAAAGAGATGGTGGAGAGAGAAGGAATGAAGAAAAGTAGAATACAATGGCAATGGCGAGAAATATGGGAAGAGAGAAATGTAGTGTCATTTTGGATCCCACTGTATGTGCGTAATGCTGGCTGTAATGTTGCACTGCTGGATCCATCTAGACTGTCCATTGATGTCTGATAGGGCCTTTGTTTGGTATCACAGAGGCGGCTGTACATTCACAGTGGAATCCAGGCATGCTGGGACAGGATAACCCTGCTGGTCTCTCTTTGTCTCTCTGTGCAAGTCTTTTTCACAGAGGGAAAACCCAACCATAGTCTAATTGATTTCACAGCTTCGTTGGGAATGTAACGATGTTATAAATACCATTACCCACACACATCACATGTGCAACAATTTTGTCATATAATGTAATATATGGAAAAATATAGTCCCAATATCAACCCCAGCCTCCCTCCAAGTTCCTGACCTGTATGCCCTGTTGTTTATATATCGCAGGGTGTTTCCTGCTACATCGTGCATGTGGAAGTGTGGTGTTTGCGTTTGGCCCGCATAGTCCCTCTGTCAAACAAGCCCACAACCACCACACCACACTACCGCCTTGTGGGTTGGCTGTCAGTTAGAGCTGCCCCCCCATTCCCCCAATTATTCACAGAATGCTTTTGCAGGACCTCGAGAGGATTTTGAAATAATCAAATTGATTTGAATGAATATTTAATTTTAATGAATGAGTCAAAAGTAACTACCTAGTTAGAGGAAGATCCCACTGTGAAGCACACATGCATGCCTCTATTATTTGGTGAGTGGTGGCCTTTTTATTGCTGCCCCCAGTGGCCAAATAATACACACTTCTCTTTTTAATGCTCTGTAAAGGCCGGGTGAAGTTGGTGAGATTGAGCAGACGTGATCCATAGATCTTGCTATGACGGTGGCCTGCTATTTCTCTCCCGTGTTTCCCAGCTTGATCTGGACATGCAGGACGCTGGTGAAGACATGAAGGTGTGCTGGGGAGTGTCTCAGTTGGAGACCAGGGACCTGCAACTCACTCCTAACTTCACCCAGGTAATTTGCGGGCCCTGGGCTCCATCTGTTAAAAGGGGAACTCTGCCAAGTTTAGATCTCAACCTCCATTTTTTTTCTATCTCTTCTTGCTGTGGCCATTGTTTGGCCATTGTCAGTCATAGTTCTGGTGATATCTGCTGTCCAGACTATTTAGAATTAGAATTAAATTAGAATTTAATTCTAATCTAATCAAACATTTCAGTCATAGTTCTGGTGATATCTGCTGTCCAGACTATTTAGAATTAGAATTAAATTAGAATTTAATTCTAATTCGAACTAACCATCAAAAAAGCAGAGCAGAGGAGATGTCTAAACTGAATTGTAGGTTGAATAGGTGCATTAACATGGACTTTGTGTTTATATTCACCCAACCCAATACCATACCAATGCTTTCCCAGTCAAACAGTCATTGTCTTGCTCTCTCATTCAGGACCATATAAAAGGCTCCAGTGTGCCAGAAGTTAAGGAGAAGATAAGGCAGCTGTTGTGCAAGGCGCGCCCCTCTGTGTGGCTGAGTTGCAGGCCTGCTCAGGCCTCCGAGGTCAAGGTGAGCTGCAGACACACTTGAGTGTGTCTGCATGTTCGCCGTGGGGACAGGATAGTCTAGCGGTCTAGGTGTTGGACTCCAAGCCATAAAGTCGTAGATTTGAGCCCCAGAGTTGGTCTACCTAGAGCAAGATGCCTAATCCCTATCTGCTCCATGTAATAGCAACATGTAATTGTAAGTCGCTTTGGGTAAAAGCGTCTGGTAAATTACCTAATTGTAATTGTGTACAAGCTAGTTCATAAGTATGTTAATCTAAATGTTGTGTATTCTTGGCACTTGGCAACATTATAGATGACAAAGCCTGTCCTCAGTCTGTTTGTTTTAGCACTGCGCCAGTTCCATTTGAAAGAGCTGGCACTCTATTGCAGATGTTGTTCTAACAATAATAGCTTATTGGCCTCTTGTTTGTCCTGGTGCTCCCCCTAAGCAGGAGGCGCACAACAAAGTGGTTTCTCCCCCAAAGCCCCCCCGCGCCCACGACTGGAAGCTCCTTGTGAAGAACCTCCGGGTTACTCTTCGACAGGAGGACAATTCTGCAGGTATGACGCTGATCTCTGACTGGTCTCTGATGTCACTTGGACAAATATAGTCAGTAGCAGCAGGCCATTGTGCTTTCAGCTCATTCACTGTCCACTACTCACTATAGCAAAATATTTCTAGCTTTTTGTGTGGGTAGTGAGTCCACAAACATTTGTATATACAATAGATATCGTCTCTATATGTAAATATTGTTTCATCAGCGAGTAAAGCAATTGAATGCCTGTCCTGGAATAATATGTTGTCAGTAAACATAATATATTAAAACTTGTTTGTTTCTCCTGATGCATCAGGGACCACTGGGCTGTCATTGTTTTCATTAAACGACATGTTTTGGGTCATTTGTTGTGGGTCATATGCATGTGTAACTAGTCTAAAAGTGCTGTGAACTAGTACTTTTGCAGTTCTATGGAAATTAGACTTGGTGCCATTTGTCTGATTTTTAAATAATCCGCAGAACACCATCGGGGGTCCAACTGCAGTATGTGTAGTCCTCTTACTAGGTTCAGCACCGCTTTGCTTGGTTGGTCCGCTTTAACGAATGCAATGATCCTTTATCAATGGCATTTGCTTTGTGCTGGAAAGGTTCTAAGTACTTTGCTAATTTGCTAATTGCATTCATTTAGTGTGTCCTGTGTCTTTGTATAACTGAACCTGGCCCGTGTCCTTGTATAACCCTTTATTAGTGTGGCTAGTAAAGTTCCCCATGCTCTGTCCGCCCTGCCCCCCCACTGTTAGCCAAAGCTTGAGGGGCACACTAGGTCATCTAAAGAGGTACAAGGGACAAAAGGCAATATTTAACTTCACAGAACCATTGATTTGGCCTGGCGTGAAAAGGGGCATTGTTTACAATTTACAATTGGGTCACTTAGCTTTAATCCAAAGCGACTTACAATTACATGATGGTGCTATTACATGGAGCAGGTAGGGGTTAGGCACCTTGCTCAAGGATGCTTACAGGTATAGGCCACCTCTGGGGCTCTAACCCACGACCTTCCAGCTGGCAGTCCAACACCCAGACCACTGGACTGTCCTAGACCACCATTGACTTGACTCTTGGCTCATTCACTGTTTTAGTAGCCTGAGGGTGTCCTCTGCTGTGTGTTTTTATAGGCAGTATGAATCCCCTGTGTGTGCTGCAGTTAGATGACCCTCCACAGAAGTTCTCCACCCCCTTCCTGAGGAACACGAGCACGCCATCCTGGGATCAGCCGTTCATCTTGTACGCGTTAAAGGGACACGCCTTCATTTGTTTCTGCACTTACCCTTTTGATTGCACCCCGCACTACCCAATCGTTGTCGTCTCGGTGTGGAACTCAACAGTGCATGCCCCACCTACTCCTAGTTTGCATCCCTCTCTGCTCCTCCTCCTGACACCGTTCTCTACCCTCCCCCCCTTCTACATAGTTGTGTTTCAAACATAAGGCAGTCTGGGGGGGGCTATAGTGCAAACTGTAGCTAGTGGTCTAACCAATAACGCTTTTCTGTCACCAGTGAGTTGAATGGACGATCAAAAGAGCTCAACATTCTGCTGCTGAATGACAGACAACCTCATGACAGTAAGATCGTCTGTCTGTTTTCCATTCCTCAGTGGTAGAGGATGTATTTCTATACATGCTGGCTGACTGACCTGTTTTTTTCTCTGCTGTTTGTCAGGTATTCTACTGGGCCAGGCGGCGGTGCCTTTGGACCTTGTTAAGAAGCAGCCAGCACGACAGCAAACGTTTGCACTCATGACCAACAACCTGGAGACTGGCTCACTGACTACTGAAGTACGTTGACACAGCGTGGGTCTCGAGGGAGGGGATTATTTCAGGAGTTTGAAATGATCTTTTTGTTGTTGTTACAATAATACATTATATTTTATAATAATCATTAATAAAATTCATAGAAGAATAAATGCATGCCTTGTTTAAACATATATATATATATATATATATATATACATACATACACACACACACACACACACACACACACACACACACAAAAACACACAAACATAACAGGCAAAAAGTTTTGACA
>JAOEHI010000006.1:4174497-4199884 GCA_025447815.1 Percopsis transmontana | reverse complement strand
AATGCACGCAAAATTTTTTTTTTACCCAACCCCCCCCCCCCCCCCCCCAATCGACTCATCCCTGTTTGCTCCAGCTGTCCTTCTCCAAGGGTAAAGAGTACCTGAAGCACATCATGGAGCAGCACAAGGACCGGGGCTACGGCTGCAGCATATGCAACCGCCGTTTCGCCCTGAAGGCCACGTACAACGCTCACCTGGTCATCCACAGGGAGCAGCTGCCTGACCCCGCAGTCCAGAAGTAAGAGCAGGGCAAGGGACAGGACGCCGCTGGCTTAGCCGCTAGACGTGGGCCATGCTAACCTGTCCGTGTGTTCTGAAGGTATATCCACCCATGTGAAATATGTGGCCGAATCTTCAACAGCATCGGAAACCTGGAGAGGCACAAAATCATCCACACAGGTGCAGTAAACGAATGGCTGTCCTGCTCCCGCGAGCTCAATAGTTTTATTTCGCTCTGCTACTCAGACTCCCCCCCCCAGTCAAAACTGTAGCCAGTTAGAAAGTAACTGGGCCAATCGGTGTCCGGTTGAGTGGTTTGTTTCATGTGTTTATCGGGCCTTAAAGGTTTAAGGCCGTGGTACTGTGTGTTCGTCCAGGGGTGAAGAGCCACAGCTGTGACCAGTGCGGCAAGTCATTTGCCAGGAAAGACATGTTGAAGGAGCACCTCCGCGTCCACGACGACATCCGAGACTTCCTGTGTGCCGAGTGTGGAAAAGGTCGGTTGGCTACCGGGTTATTCTAACGCTTTAACCCTTACCGTTACACATTCCACTTAAAGGTTCACTCCTCCCTTGTGTTCTAGGGGCGCCAGAGCCCCTAGTGTCCAACCAGAGGAACAGTGTGTTTGTAATACAGGATAGTCTAGTGGTCTAGGTGTTGGACTCCTAGCCGGAAGGTTGTGGGTTCAAGCCCCAGAGGTGGCCTACCTGTAAGCATCCTTGAGCAAGATGCCTAACTAACTAACTAAGTAATTGTAAGTCGCTTTGGATAAAAGCGTCTGCTAATTGTAATGCTGATTTTAAACACAATTCCGGCACAAAGGAAATGTCCTTTTTTTTAATGTAAGAATGAGTGATGTTTTAAAATGACCCTGTCTGACTGTCTTGCTCCCGGTCGGGGCGGGTGGGGGGAGTTAGGCATGAAGACCAAGCATGCTCTGAGACACCACATGAAGCTTCACAAGGGCATCAAGGAGTACGAGTGTAAAGAGTGTAACCGCAAATTCGCTCAAAAGGTCAACATGCTGAAGCACTACAAAAGGCATACGGGTGAGTTATTATCCTCCCTCTGTCCCATACGGTAATGTGTTTTAATGTCTTAGCTATAGTTATTATTACTACTGCATTGTTTAGGCCAGTGGTTTCCTATGTATGTACACGCAATGTCTAACAACCATGACCACCGTTAAAACGACAATAAATGAAAGCGTAGGGTGCGTTCACAGAGGTCCACGGGTGTCCTCGTTGTGTTCGTGTTTGCCACAGGTATAAAGGACTTCATGTGCGAGTTGTGCGGCAAGACGTTCAGTGAGAGGACCACGCTGGAGACACACAAGCTCATCCACACAGGCAGGTGTCTCCTTGCTCTGAGCTCTCCCCCACTGAATACTGATGGCGTGCTATGGCGTAGTGTGGTGCAGTCCCTCCGGTGCACCACTGAGGCTGTCCCACAGTGCCTCGTACCACCGGCGGTGAAGTAGCAGCACGTTTCCTGTGTTAACCATGGCGTTTAGCACACATTTGAGGAGAAAGCTGCTGCTTCATGGGCTATGTATTAGTACGCTGGATGTAGTGGAAGATGTTTTCACGTTTCACACATTAATACGGACAAATAGTATGCGATATGCAGTAAATACTATACGTATGTGGTGCCTACTAAGGATTTTAGCCATAGACTGTGCGAAGAGTAGATGAAGTATTCAACATGGTGTCGACAATTTAACTTTATTTAATCTACCTGTTTAGTCCCAGCTGTCCAAAGTATGTCAGCATTTGTCGGACTGTTGAAGATACGATACTAACACTGTGCGACGCTAAATGACCTGTGTTCGCTGCTCTCTGAAGTGGGCAAGACGTGGACCTGTGTGACGTGCGATAAGAAGTACCTGACGGAGTACATGCTGCAGAAGCACGTGCACCTGACCCACGAGAGGGTGGAGGCTCAGTCGTGTCACCTGTGCGGGACCAAAGTGTCCACCCGCGCCTCCATGAACCGACACGTGCGACGCAAACACCCCGAGGTGAGCTCTCCGGCTTCTCCTTAATTGTCGGCGCCGAGAAGGAAGCGGGTTTTGTTTGGCTTTTTAAAACGAGGCTTCTCATTCACGCGGGCCGCAGGTGGTGTCTGTGAGACTGGACGATTTCGATGAGCTGCAGGACCCTTCGACCATCGACGACTCGTCCATCAGCATCGTGCAGGTTAACATTTTGTACTTGCTTAAAGGAGAGTGCCGTACGTTTAGAGCGAACCCTGCGACGTGTTTCCCCTGCCAACCAGCTGTGTCACTCTAGTTAACGGCAGATATGCAGTACAGAAGCTCTTACCTTTTTGAAGCCAAATAACTCCATTGAAACAACTCACAGAACCATACTGTTGCATTGTTCAGCATAATCCATCATTGTGAATAGAAGGCCATCATATGTTTTTATTTATTTTTTTCTTGAAAATGAAGTGACTTTCATCCTCGGTTGGAAGGAAGGCACGGCTCTCCTGTTCACAATTGGGTCGTTTTGAGGAAATATTCATCATAATGATGGATTACAAGGCCCAATGCCACCGTACACCTCTGTGATTATTGATTTGTTATGGATTTCAATGGTGTTGTGTCTCCTACAAGGTAAGGGATAATCTTCTGCTGGCTAGATAAGTCATTAATACTTGTCAGTGGGCCGAAGAGTTTCCTCTTTTCGTATAATGTATTGTATTGGCCTTGTCCTTTTTTTATTTTAATATTAGCCGAACGTTGGGAAGCGGTAACTAGCTTTATGTTTCAATTATTTTATACATGAATTTACTGAGGGCTGGCACTGATGCTGACGAGGGACACTTTCCAGGTGTGGTGCAATGAGGGTAGCCTTCCCAGATCCAGCGCACAAGCCGATCATACTCCAATGCTCCCTGTGTGTCCCCGCAGCCCACTCTGACGCTGGACAAGGATGGCGTGTCCCAGGAAAGACCCAGCCGGCCGTCCCGACACGCCAAGAGGAAGCAGAAGCGCATGGTGGAGCCAGAGCTGTCCGAGTCAGAAGACTATGTGGACTACACCGAGCCCAGGCACGACTCCATAGTGGAGTTCAACCCCGTCGTCGTCGGGGACGAGACGGAGACCAACTCTGCTGTGCAGAGCATTCAACAGGTAGCGGCGCATATTTCCCCCAAATGGGGTTCTGCTGTTTTTTGTTGCCAGCGTGTGGGATCTCTCCTCTCCAAGACACCCAGGGAAGGGAGGCTGTGCGTGGGCATGGACGATACATCGCGTTGGGGGATGAGGGGGGGGAGCAGTGTTAGACGAGTGCAGCTGTCTGCTCACTGTGGATGAGAAATGGCAATAAATAAAGCACTCAAGCAATGTGGACATGCCATTGGCCTCAAAGCAAGTCTATAATAGGAATGGTTTTAGCTTAATCAGCGCAGCATTTTGTGTCTTTTATCAAATTGTCTGGACTGAAAAGTGTCTATGCGTTGCCTCGGGAACAAATGGCTCATTCGTTGTTTCCATCTCTGAATGCAGGAGTCATAAGTACCTGCATAGGACATTCACTATTCACAAGAGGAGAGCTCAGCTCTTCAGGCTGGAATGTAAAGCTGGCATTACATTACATGTGCATTCTCTGGCCACCAGGAGGCCGAGCAACGTAAAGGAGGGTCTCCGCACCTCGCTCACATACACGATGCATACAGGGTTTCTGTGCTTGTGCTTTGTCTTGTTGCGAATTGTAAACATGCGATTTTATCCCGATGTATTTGGGTTTAAGGGCAAAATGTAGGTTTTGGGTGTGTTTATACTACAGGGGGCCAGGATAGTCTAGTGGTCTGGGGGTTTTGAACAGCTGGAAGGTCGAGGGTTTGAGCCCTGGAGTAGCTCCGGCCTACCTGTACGCATCCTTGAGCAAGATGCCTAAAACCTATCAGCTCCTTGTAATACTTGTAATTGTACTCATTGTAAGTCGCTTTGGATAAAAGTGACCTAATGGTAAATGCCCTTCCCAAAATGGGAGAATCTAAAATGCGTATATAAAGATATGACTTGATGATTGAATGATGAGTAAAACTTAAGGGGTACATACATTATAGACGATATTCCTTTCAGTATCGGGTACAACAGGCCAGATATCGGGTATGACATTGCGTGTCATTGTAGCATGCTTTAAGAATGGGGGCGGTCATCCTATGTGAGGTGACTACAATATGGAGTGTGAGCTATATTCTATATAGGAAACCATTCTGAGGTGCCAAGTGGGTTTGCCTGAGAGCACAACACTGCGTCTTGCTTCCCTGTTTCAGGTGGTGGTGCTAGCCGACGGCGTTCCGTCTGCCTCATCTCCCAGCAGCTCCGTGGCTCTGACCAACATCACGGTGACGCCCATCACCGGCCACGCCCCCGCCCAGTTCACCAGCCTGCAGCCCGTTGCCGTGGGTCACCTGACGGCCGGCGACAGGCCCCTCGCGCTGGACAACTCCATCCTCACCGTCACCTTCGACGCGGTCAGCGGCTCCGCCGTGCTCCACAACCGGCCCGCCGAGCTGCCGCCCGAGACGGTGGGTCCGGGGGGAGGCTCCGCCCCCCAGTCGGTGGCCCACTTCATTAACCTCACCACCTTTGTCAACCCCCTGGGCCACCAGCTGGAGACCCCGACGCTGGCCTGGAGGCCAGTCCCGGCAGCCGAGGGGGCCCAGGTGACCCCTGTGGGGGAGGGGGCTCAGGGGGAGAGCCAAGATGCCCAGACCCAGGGCCCAGACCAGGGCCAGCCGCCAACCCCCCAGCAGCAGACCAGCTCAGCCCAGCAGATGTTTAGCTACTAGAGTGGAGGTGCTGGTCACCTCTCACTCACTGAACAGTTAGACAGTTTTATCTTTTATTTTATTTTTATTTTTTTACAAATTAAGACTTTATCACCCAGCTGCCTACCCGTGAAGTAAAGGTTTTATTTTTGTCAGTATCTTTTTTTCTTTACATTGTCAACACTTTTTTTTTTTTTTTTAAACCAACTGATAAAATGTAAAAGGAGTAGTTCACCATAATACGCATGGCATTATGATTCACTGCACTAACAGTAGAAAGTGCTGTTGTTTTAACGTTTTCTATTAAGCGATTTCAACGAGGTATAAAAAAAAATGATGGTATAAAGTACTGTAACTTCAGCTCTTATTGCTCCCGAGGGTCATCCAATCCTTCTAAAACAAACAAACCTTGTGTCCAGAAGACATTTCTATAGTAGTTGCCCACCACCTTAAATGTCTTCTCTTGTTGCTTTCACTCTTCGTGCGAGCTTAGGCTCAATCTTTAACCTGTTAAAACTCTGGATCAATTTTGGCTATTAATTTTAAAGTGATAATAGTAGTTGGGAGTAAAGTAAGTGTAGTTAATAACTAACTAATAACTACAAACTATTTCTTTAGGTATACTGATTTTAATAAGCTTTTGATCAAGAGAAAAAAATATTATTGAAGATCTGAAACCAAAGCCTTTAAGTATGCATGTTTGCCAGATGAATCTGTTTATAAAAAAAATGAATTTATTGTTGCCCACCCCATTTTTACAAAATGTTTTGTTCAATAATACGGTATGTGCTGGTATGAACTTGACAGCAGTTGGCTCATTAAATGATTGTTTTGATTTTATATGTTTTAAGGTTAACTACAATGGTTTTCCTTTCCAGTTCAGCTGTGAACTGCCCCATGAAATACTGGAAGTCATTTTGTAATGTTTCTTTTTCTTTTTTTTTTTTTAAACAAAATATGCATAAAATGTATGTTTTATCTGTTATATACACTACCTCACAATGCATACACCTTCTGATTGATGGGAACGTGCAATTCTAGGTCACAATTGCCCAAAATGTTAAACTAGTCTTGGAGAAATACAGGCTTCCTTCCTTCATTAGTCTACTTCAGCAAGACAAGGCAGTTTGCAGTCAAACAGAATTCGCAGTCAGCATAAAGTGTCATTTCCGCTGTGTGTACTATGCGTCACATAATTAATACACTTACAAAAGAGACGATGGAGAGAGAGAGAGAGACAATGGAGAGGCTAGGCATATTAAATTCCCAGTTAATGAAACCGACTCCTAGATTGAGGCATAACATATTTTACAAACACATTAAGATAATTAAATGCTAATTTGTTTTTCATATTTACAAGTGAATTCAAAGTTGAGTTTTAACGTGGGAGGTGGTGCCACTGTAACATGGCTAAATTCTACAGCATTGCCAAAAATCATCACAAAATGACAAAGCCATACCATTACCAACCAATTTTTATTGGCTTGTTTATAACAATCATTACACAGAAGTACATCTATAAACAAAGAATTAAAGAAACTGTACACTTGTACTAGATACAGATACCTAAACCCAACATGAATATTGCTACTGTTGGTATGCATTTGACATCTCAGGTGAATGAACAGTTTGTCTCTTGGCGTTCATGGAGCCATTGTCGACCGTTTGTTTTATTCGAATATGTATCCTATTAGCTTTGCTAAGAAAACAGTTATTCCATTTTAATCATCCTTACAATGTACCATTACACACCGCATATAGAAAGATTGAAATCCCTTTGCACAGCTGCTATACAAATTGATTGCGCTGCCATCAAGTAACCAACACAACACGCGCAATGCACAAGCCTGATGAGGGAAAAGTACTACAGATTTTAGGTTTATTGATCAGACTGGTTAAGAAAACTGCATGTGTACAAGAGTTAACATAGGAACAAAGCTTACAAACATTCTAAAACACTGTTTTTCCCCCTTTATTATAAACAATAAAAGGATGTCTTGCCCTTTTGTTTTCCCTTTCCCGCCCCAACAGATCACATACACTATCCCTCACAAAAGCACATGGAATGTTAGCTTCTTAGACAAACTTTCCCGGCTGTTGTCCCACTACTGTAAACGACATGATGATACAGCAATCTGCCCCCACCCCAACCCCCACCTACATTATGTTGAAAATTAACAATGACGGCAAACTGAACTGGCGATTATGATGAAAAAAAAAATGGTTGGATGATGTGAAATCCCCATCTCCAAATGTACTTTTTTTCTTTCATTAAAAAAAATGTATCCTCTACGATCAAACTACTAAAAAACCTGTATTTAGAAAATAGTCGATAAAAATATTCCCCTGAATTGTACAAGAAAAAGAGGTACAGGGAGCACTGGTAAAAGATGTGTGTTTGGAAAGATGTTATTCTGCTGCCTCTTCTTTCTGTTCTGCTTCTTCTGTAGCTGGTGCCTGAAACACACATTCATACGTTTTACATTTCCAACCAGTAGTAGGACCAGTTAGGTACAGTAACAACTCTAACCAGTAGGGTCTATACCCATTTTCTACTGACTGTTGTCAATTGATCAATATAATTACTACATGAATACATCCTAGACTAAATACTGGTAGCCCAACCCCCCCCAAGCATTGGGTGTCAAAATAAATTCATCTCCAAAAGGTAAAAATAATCCATAGTGCACTTAAAATCATACATAATGCCATGGCACCCTGTCTAAGAATACAGTATCGTCAAATATTTTGCTGGTAGCTGGGTATAAAGTTGCACTGTACTGATATACAATACAGAGAGAGAGAAAAAAATAGATATCAAAAAAGAAAATTCTGAACTACTGGCTCAAATTTGTCAGGAGTGATTGCATTGTTATTATAAAAATGTTTAGAATGAAGCAGAAGGTTGGCCTGTTTACTTTTAATATAACTGAAGGAATGCGTTGGAAAAGCCTTTATGTATCAGGTAAAGCAGCGGTTTTCAAAGCCTTGCTTGCTGATTTTGAATAATGTTTTTTTTTTTGTTTGTTTGTTTTTCTTTATTTATTTATTATTGTATTATCTTTCATATGTTTACATACTTTATGTTGTAAATATCTTCACCAGGCCACCAGGGGGTCAAAAACAGCAATAGTCATCAAAAACTTCCCAACCAGCTCTTATTAATTACATAGTATTCACAAAACGTTACTGACTATGTTATATAAGCCAGATCCAGTGTTCCTCACCTCATCCTCAGCTTTGGCTTCACCGTTTTCAGCGGGGGCCTCTGCCTCTTTCTCCTCAGGCTTGGCCTTCTCCACCTCTTTAGCTTTCTTAGGCTTAGCTGGTGCCTTCTGCAAAAAGGAACAGGTTGACTGCTATATTACACCATACACCGGATGTGACAGTGTCCAATAACCTCCATATTGTAACAACACAGAATCAAACATGGGACGTGACAGAACATTTTTATGATGTTTTTCCAATGATTTTTGTGTAGATAGACGTGCTATTCAGTTATATAACATGTTGCCTTTACATTTTACAACTTTCCACAAACTATAGCATACCAATTTATTTGTTTTGGTTAGGTGTCTGCAGTATACTGGTACTTGTTGTCTTGAACTGATAATTAAAAAAAATACCATAAATATTTGTCAAATAATTAAATGAAAATAATTACCAACCTTTGGCTTGGGCTTGGGCTCTGCCTTTGCGGGTTCAGGTCTCTGGTGAAAGAAAAAAAATAATATATATATATTTAATGTTTGCTCTCAAGTTGCAAGAGGATATAGTGTGTTGTATTGTGCAGTCTGGGTATATAATATACTTACATCTTTCAACCTATCAGATCTCCTCTTGGGCTGCAGTAAATAAACACAGACGATATTTATTTATAACCAATCAACTAATATCTTCCTCAAAATCAGTTGATACTGACCTCTAGTGGGTATACACATTTATTGTCTCATAATTTATTAAAGATAATCAAACCACAGCTCACTCAAAACAGATCGTGCTAAAAAGATTATTCCTTACCTCCGTTGGCTCAGCAACACTGGCTGTCTGTTGGAAATATTAATTGATATTAATAAAAATCTCATTGTGGTGGCATCTCTGAGGGGCGGGGCCAGTTGGACCAGCGGTTATGTAACCCTAGTGGGTGTTGCCAAAACCGCTGGCACACAAATACAAATGTATTACACTTAAATCCATTTAACCCTCGTCATTTGGTATTTAAACTGCGCCAACTTAACTGAGGTCGTGTTACTGTGCCATGCCAGTGCTGTCTTTTATAACATTGCGCTATTTGGAAAGGACGTTAAAGTCGACTCCGCCTCCCGAAGACGCGTTCGTTCACTGGCGGGGGGGGGGGGTCCTCCCCTGTGCTGGCCGTGTAATGGCTGTTCCCGCCAACCATTCGAAATAGGAACTCCGAGATGCTCGGCGATTATCCGAATTGGTTGCAGAATCTACTAGAACCCCCAGCAACAACAGTAGCGCTGTGATGTCGAAGGATCGCCATTGCATAACCTACAACGGGCATGAGCCAACAGTGAATCGGGGGGACAATAACGACCGCGTCGACGGCTTTTGGGTTTTCACCAAAACCAAGAATAGCGTCCATGCAATTATAACAATTAAAGACGCATTGCACTACCAAGATTAAAAAAACAAAAAGAAAAGTGATTTAGAAAACCACCCTAAGTGTGCATCTTGTTCAAACGGGAAGCCATAACCAAGACTTCGTGCCTATTTCGAATATCTATTCAGCCAGCCTTCTGGTATTTTACAGACAAATCCTGCAACATATATGCAAATAATTATTCAGATTTCCCCACAACTTAACTTAAGACTAAACTAAGGAAAGAATCATCTATAGGAAATAATCAATACGTCCCCAACTTTCTCTGCAGAAATGCGATCTCACGACGGAGAAAACGCTGCCTTCTGCAACTATAGGTTACAAACCCGGCATATCTAATACAGAGTAATAAAACCTATTCGCACAGAGATATTCACTGCATGAAGAAGGTAAAACCAAGAATCGGCCAATTCAGCAATCAAAACAGATTATTCTAAATCCTGAGCTGCACGGCGAAACAACATTTACACGAGCAATGAAACAATGTACATGAACAGACAACTCTAACTGTAACAAGAGCAAATTATGTATCTAAATGTATTCTTGAATGCAGGAAAAATATTCTACTCACTTTGCTCCTTTTGGGCATGGTTGGTTTGTGTGTGTGTGTTTTTAAGAAGAATGCAACTAATTAAAAGAGAAAATACAGTAGTATATTCTGCATAGGGTCCTACCAGTACGATCTATTACAGCGAAGCGACGTTAATGTTCCATTGGAACCAAAACTAGCTCAAACCGGATTGGATTCTCCCCCTCCCTCCCCATTCAAATCATTATAGTCCCGACGTGATGGACAAGCCACGCTCCGCCCCTGCTAGACAGTGATTGGCTTAGACAGTGGTCAACAACACGATTTCAAATATTTGCTTACACCTGTGTGGATGCATTCAAACGCCAATCAAAACTATGTAGGCTATTAGTGTTTTTTGTGCGGGCGCGATCATATTCTTCCTTTGCCATGTTTATCTGCGATAATAACGCAGCGGTTTCCACACATCGCCCGTAGTTTTTTGGTTCGTTTAATATTTAATCTTAATATATGGCACGTGTTGGTATTTGAATCTGACTGCATTGTCGGCCCCTGTCGTAGCCTAGGCTACGTGCATCTACATGGCGGCTAGATTTCGAATGAAAGAGAACTAGGAAATATGGCATGTGGTAGCAGCAGACAGCAAGGGGTGTGTGCTCCCGCTCCCTGTCCAAGTCTTTTGTACACAAGCTTGGGAAAATGGCGACAGAGAAGGTCCCACTCGACGTCCCTCCAAATATTATTGTGCCTCAAAACACCTAGGGCCTATTGTATGCCTTGAACACCAACGAGGACATTGAATCGTTTGCATTTTTTACCATTTAGGATTCAAGAGTGATTCTAATGGAGAAATTTTAACATACAAATACATTTCTATAATTTAATGTATCCTATAAAAATACATTAGAATTACTAGATATGTTGAGTGACAGTAAATAAATTATTATAGATTAAGACCCATTCTGTGCTTGTATGGCCTGTGTAATGGTTGAAATTACAATTATGTGACACCATTTATTGTATTATTTAACCACTTGATTAATTAACTAATTTGCAATTTCTTACAATACAATATAGACATATTTGTGAATAGCCCATTCAAATAGGCCTATAGGTAAAATAATGAACTTGTTTATTTTATATTGTACATTTAGAAACATTTTGATGTTTTTTTTGTATTAGGTATTTGTTTATTTAAAGGGGCAGTGTGTATTTATTCATTGGCCAGAGGTGGGCAAGTAGTAAATGATGGTTCCCCACAAGACATCGGTTGCCTCAGTAGACAGAACATTTGCTACAATTAGCGATTGATTTTTCTAATTGTAATTTGGAGTTAAAGGTTAGTTACTTCTAGAAGTGGAGACACCATTTGTCAGTTAGTAAGACATAGATAAGAAGCCCAAATATGGACCCATAGGCTTTCCATACCAGGAGAGCAGGACTTGGAGACAATTGTTGGAATCTAAAATATAAAAATGTGATAAATTGCAATATATTATTTAAGCCACAATCAGCATTGATTCCAATGGATACATTTTAACATACAAATACATTTCTATAGTAATTAGTTTGATTTTTTTTACATTTTCCAAGACCAAAATCAGACCATGGAATCACCAATAGGCCCACAAAGCTGATTAATTTATATACAATTACAGCCTGATACAAGCCCTGATTCCTAGGTACAGGTACATTATATAACAATCTATAATATGTAGGCCTATTAAGACTAGTGTGTGTGGGGGAGAAAGATTGTGTGAAGCAGAATTAATGTCTTATATAAGAGCACCACTGTAAATGTATTGGGGAAAGAAGATTGTTTTTATCTGTTGCACATGCTGCCCTCCCTCTGTTTGCTTTTTCATTCACTTACATTTTCCCGCTGCTTCTTCTGGGTCTTAACAATAGACTGTAGAACTGAGAGGAATGGCGCTACTGGCAACAAAACACAGATAATCTCACAATGAAGTCTCCTGTACTAGTTTGCAGTGTAAATCCAGGACCTTACAAGAAATATTCATAGTAATATGTTTTGTCTGTTTGTTTGTTTTTACATATCGTAGTGTTAGTTATTGTTTTGTGTCCGAGTAAGTCCCCTGCGTGGAGGGTACTGAAATAGAGACCTCATAATCCTCAGGGAAGGCTGAAGGCAAAGGTGACCTTAGCCAAAGCCTCTTTGAAGAAGGGCAACTTGTGCATTTCTCTTGTTCATGCAGTCGCACACACCCTGTACACTGGTATTTGGTTCAGTCCTGTAGTCCAGGAACAGGTGACCCTCGACAGCTGTTAGACAACACCTCTGTCACGCTGTCAATGCCCCACGCTCAAGGTCAGCACACGGCAAGCCCTACAATGCAACACACGCAGTGCTACTGTAGCGTGTGCGTGTAATGAATGAGGTGGATAAAAATTAGTCTCTCCCTGTCTCTTACGCCGTCTTTGCTTTTCATTCCGATGCTCCTACAATGATCTCTCTGATATGGAAGTCTAACGCTGACTCACTGAGGGTCTAAGTAAGTGGATTTCTCTCCGGGGCCTTCCCATCTGGACTGGCAGGTATAAGCCAGATTACTTGAGTGGGGCTAAAGCACCAGAACAATATAGCACCAGAACAACACAAAATTGAAATGTTGATTGCAGTGGCTTTTTTCTACACAGTAAAGTAGTCAAGTATATAATCTTTGCATATATTTTCAGTGAAACAATCAAAAATGACTAAAATATGAATTCATTTAAATGTACTCACAGTGTGTTGTTTCACGTTCAAATTCAGAATCTGTAAAAAATTTAAAATCATAATTTCTCCACAAACACATCCCCTGCGATGGAGACACTGCCGGTGTGAAGGCACAATGGATGGTGAACGGACCTGGCCGGTATTGGGGTCCTGGACGCGTCCTCGTGTGTCCTCTGTCACGGGTGAATTGGACTGCCCGTTGCACAGCTCAGTTCATATAATGTGTGACTCTGTTTGTCTGGACACATTGTGAAACACATTGTTCAATGGATTTTGGAAGGGTTGTATTACTCCCTCTGTGGTCCCTTCCCAAGGTTTCTTCCATTTTTAAACCCAAGCATTCTTTTTGTTAAGTTTTTCCTTGCCCGATGGGATGAATAGGTGAAGGTGGTGTCGTTTAGTTTCCATGTGAAATGTGGGCCTGTGCAGCCCTTTGAGACTGTAATGTGATTAAGGGCCAAATAAATAAACTTGACTTGACTTGATTTCATCAAGAAAAACATCAGGGGAAAAGAACAAAAATCACTTTATAATCTTAATTATGATCAGTTATTAAAAATATAATGTAGTGGTTTTGTTCCGCTCAGCAGTCGTAATTTGTCTCTGGCACTGTGGAAAATAGTGCCCCCTGTGGAGTCAGAAAGTAGGCTATACTCCATAGCAATAAACTCCTCCACTTTACTATCATGTAGTTCATTAAATGACGCAACAATAACAATTCACACAATAGGAGTGAGATAATTCTGTACTCCAGTGTCATGTCTTTGTTATTTACGGACTGTATCATGGAGCCAATTGTAGGCCCTCCAATAAGCATCAGGGCAATTTAGTGGAAGTAATCAATGGTGGCAAACAATGAACAGTCAGCAAAGCGACCCTTAACTCAAGTCAAGTAACCAACACAATGGACATGCATGTGTTAGAAGTTATAACATATGGTCGACAATAAGGGGGATTACTACGTTTGAATTGTTTCCAAGAGCGGGCCATGTAAAGGCAATTGGAGGAGGGCTATATCTGACCCTCCCCCATTATCTATTTCCTGTTTTTCATGGTTGTCTGCTTTCCTCTCCCTATACAATACCAGCTGTGTCTGGAGACATTCCAGCTCTTACTCGCTGTTGCCCTCATAAAACCATGACTCTGGGACAAACTACACCAGAGAACCGCTCATAAACCTCATGTACCAAAATAAAATAAGATAAATAAGATACTTTCATTGTTTCTCACAAAGTATCAGAAAGTTTTCTTTGACAAGGCTCGGCAATAAAACTATAATGTACATTTTAAAACATACACACATAAAAATATGACTAAAACTGTTAAAATACTGATAAAAGCGTCTGCTAAATGACCTAATTGTAATTGTAATATCAGATTGTGTGATTTTGGGACGCTAGTCAAGTATTATAATACAATGAAATGTAATGTATAATACAAGTGAATGGGAAAGTGTGTCCAAACTTTTGACTGGTACTGTACATTAAAAATAAAATAAATTCAATTAAAATATTTTCATTTCGCTGTGCTTGTTAAACCCAATATTGTCATTCAAAGTAGCCTCTCATCACCATGCCCCTTTTTGAAGGAAAACCACCCCACGTCCTGTGGCAAGCCTTTTTAACATTTAATGACTAGACTGGATGCACACAGCTCAAAAAAAAACAACTAATGGAACTCACAATCATCACAATATAACACCAAGTCAATTAAACCTCAGGGATATAAATCGGTCCAGTTAGGAAGCATAAGCGATTGTGAACCAATGTCACCTGTTTTGGTGCAATTGAAAGTGACTACAGGGGCACTGGAGAGGCAACAGCAAGACAACCCCCAAAAAGGGAATGGTTTTGCAGGTGGTGGCCATTATGACTAGTAACAATTGGATTGTAGATATCTGAAATGGGAGTTTGTCCTAGTAAGAATTCTATTGCAGATGTCCAGAATGTTCATTCTGGACATCTGCAATGCAATTGTGGATATCTGAAATTAAAAGCTCAATACACACGAGTGGCAAAAGTTTTGTCATTTGTCCTAGTAAGAGAAAAAACAAACTATAAGCCTAGACTTTATTATTACTGAAATTTATTTCTTAAACAAATTGAACATGAGCGCCACAAGTAAGTTACAAGAATAGCTCATCTTTTATGATGAGCTGCTGTGGGCGATGAAGCCCTTTTTCAAGGATCTTCTCAAAAGTTACAATAAAAATAAAAAAAGATTTCTATGCATGTTAGCCATCAAGGCTCTAGTTCTTGTTTTACATTTTCAAGCAATAAAAATGCAAGCCAAATGACACGAACAGATGTGTTTCAGTACACAGTCTTATGAAGGATATTATCCACTATTCAAATCTATAGTATAGAAGTTTTACCCAGCCCTGGTTGTAATAATTTCAAGAACAAGTGGATGATTTAAATGATGTGCTTTTTCTCATAGCACTTGTGATCGCCGCCTTGAAGAACAGGTGTTACATCCTCCGCGGCCCACTTCCTGTACAGTTTGTGAAGACTCTGCGGGAAGAAATGGGAAGCAAAGAAGAGGCAACAGTGGACAAAAGTGTACATGTTTGCGCTGCCTTAGTGAATATGTCATCAAGTGTTGGTTCAACCGTGACAGGGTTGGGGATGAGAAACTATAAGGCACTTGCAGAGTAAGGGAGCTGCTGGTTAGACCAAAATGAAGTTCAAACAAATAAAACTAGGCTTTCTCTTCCAGATTCACATCCATAGTAAATTCTGCACACTCCTTCTTTGAATACACATACTATATGCATGATGGACCACCTATCCAAATCATACTACTTCAAGGATACATTCAAGACTGAACTTGATTACATTTTCACTGCAGTGTGCACAAAATAAATAAAATAAAAAACTTCATCAGGTTTACATTATATTGTTTTTTACACTTTACACTGAAAATGTTGTGTTTCTGTTGTATTTTGCTTTAATCATCACCTCACTTAATTTGGATGTGTGCATTTGCATTGCTTTACCTGCACAAGTCTGCCTGTAAACTATATACTTCGAGGCATAAACACTATATAGGCATCGAGGCATGTATACTATTTGTAGAGAATGACTGAGAAGTCAAATATTTCACTGGTTTGGTCTACAATTTGCTTATCCGGAGACTCGCTAAGGTACAAATTGATGTCCGGGTAGGACACCTCTTGTCATTGAGTGGGGTTATTGCGCCAGCTTGATGCTGGCCAACTAAGGACATGACTGGAGATGGATCAAATTAATATTTTCGATGTATCTTACGCGTTCGATAGCAGGCAGAGTAGACATATATGTACTTAACATAATGTCTTTGAGTAATTTATAAAGTAGTTTAATTCTGGTGGTTTCCTACTGGTATAGGTTTTACTGCTATTTTACTTTAAACTAAAGTCAATGGCGAGTGTCATTTGTTTTCCCCCCAAAAGTGGCGGGGACGTGTTGCAAGCTAAATATTCCGGATGTGCCTGTCTGATAGCTTTTAGCGACAGTAGTATTCATACAGTGCCCCCTCGTGGTCAATATATAGAATGTCACCTTTTCAAGTCTTCGCAGCGCTACTTAAATTTACATTTTAAATTTTCAGCATTTAGCAGACGCTTTTATCCAAAGCGACTTACAATTATTACATTTGTTAACAGTATCATGTAAAAAGGTTACTTCACCTATGTATTTGCATTACTCGAAAGTGTATCATTCGCTCCACAAAACAGTTAATATTGACAATTTTCGAACGTTATCACTCTTTAAAACAGTCAATGGTTGCTAACTGCAAAGTGCTTAATATTCTTAGATCTTATCTAACAGAGTAGAGAGATGGAATATATATATACATATATATTTATTTTTTTAAAGGGAGGAAAGAAGGATAGAATAAGGATTGTTAGTGGGATTAGTGCTACTTCTCGCACACAGAACGAGAGTGAATAGAGCCTACGTCACATCTGGTCACACTCAGTGTCAAGCTTCAAAACAAGGCACTACTAATTATTTCGCATAAAAACTGCAGAGACATGACATTTGATGCGGCGCCTTCTTACTGACTGTCATTAAAAATGTGTCACTGCTCGGCCCGCCACTCAGCAGGACCTCTGCAGATGACGTAATCTGCTCCGCGTTCACACCTTATTTATACAGTCTATGGTTCACAACCGTAAACATAATCGTCACATTTCGACAGCCAGAGCGATGAACAGTCACACAATATAATCACACAGGCGATCTAACCAGCCTCATAAATTCATACTGTGTGTGTGTGAATAGATACACCAATCAGCCATAACATTATGACCACTGACAGGTGAAGTGAATAACACTGATATACTCATTATCATGGCACCTGTCATTTGGTGGGATTAGGCAGCAAGGTAACAGCAAGGTCTCCTAAATGCCCTCATTGTAACAGTTTGTCCTCAAAGCTGATGTGTTGGAAGCAGGAAAAATGGGCAAGCGTAAGGATTTGAGTGACTTTGACCAGGGCCAAATGTAGATGGCTACGACTGGGTCAGAGGATTTCCAAAACTGCAGCTCTTTTGGGGTGTTCCCGGTCTGCAGTGGTGAGTAACCTAGCCTACCAAAAGTGGTCCAAGGAAGGAAAAGCGGTAAACCGGCGACAGGGTCATGGGTGGCCATGCGGAGGCAGTGTGATGCTTTGGCCAATGTTCTGCCCATGGGAAATATTGGGTCCTGTCATTCATGTGGGTGTTACTTTAAAACGTATCCTACAACCTACCTAAGCATTGTTGAAGACCATGTACACCCTTCCATGGAAACTATTCCCTGATGGCACTGCAATGGCTTCTTTCAGCAGGATAATGCGCCACAAAGCAAAATGGTTCAGGAATGGTTTGAGGAACACAACGAGGTGTTGACTTGGCCTCCAAATTCCCCAGATCTCAATCTAATCGTTGTTAATCGGCAAACAAGTCCGATCCATTGAGGCCCCACCTCGCAATTTATAGCAGTGGGCCAAACTGGCCTAACCTCAGGAACCACATTTGTCTTTGGTCATTAAGGCACGACCCAAAAATAATTTAATTTCTGAAACATTAGAATTTATTTCACAAAACAAAATAATCCAAAACAGACCTGGGAAGTCATGTCGTGACTGCTCGCATCGGCAGCGCCTTTCGGGTCTAAATTTAAAAAAAGAAAATAGGAGCACAGAATGGCGTTTTTCTAATTGTTTCGTTTTGGGTTACACCAATGCTCACGTTGAGTTAATGTGCAAATAAATTCAGGCACAGGCGACTTCAATTTTTTAGAAAACGTCTTCGATGCCAGTTAAAAGACGTTAAAAAAGACGTTAAAAATTTAGTTAGCTTGTCCACTGTTTCAGGTTCATCACTACTTACACTTACCAACTAAACTAATGTCGGGGCCTAAATTCATACCTACAATTGCTTTTTTCTTATTACAATTTACATAAACATTGTTTACTTTTGATATAAAATAAGATAAACATTTTCATTATAGGAATATCAAATAGGCTACTGAGTATATTTTGTTCCACACAATAACAGTTTACAGCAGGGTTTTAATAACAGAAGGAAAAGCACGATATACTTAATATATTTTATTATATTAATAAAGTCAATTAGACAAATTCTATTTACACTCTAGTGAATGAGTCCTATCGTATTGCCGCCTCAATACCAATGTCCGCATCATCCCTACAAATAGGTTAAGCTTATGGCTGGGCAAAAGACAATGAGCTCCTTGTTTTCATTTACTGGCTGGCACATGATGCTGCTGCGGCCTACCCACCCTCAGTGCTACATCCACTGTTCAAAGCACCTAGGCACCTTTCAAAATAAAAGCGCAACATCGGAAGTTCGGTAAAAAAAAAAAAATGTCAACGGAGCCGAAGCACACGTCCGCGACCCACTTCTGGGTCGGGACCCGCCATGAAACATTGCTTTAGAAGTCTATAGATGTCATAAAAGCAACTGGCACCTCCGTCAGGGCAAGCCCCGTAATTCAGTGACACACACTGAGACAACCCTTTATGGCTAGCGTTATCGACTCTTAGCTATGCTATCAAAGAGTGACAACAGGCCCGTGTTGGACCTTGCTCTGTGTGTGAGTTTCACAGGTTACGTTACAGGCGGAGTCTCTACTCACCTGTGGTTTATGGGAAGAAAGATGGAATCCATTTCACACACCACTGCCAAAGCTGTCATATAGTAAGTGCTGTTGAATGCATATTAATACTGTAGGGTGAATATCTAATTACAAAAGGAGAAATGTAATATGTTAAGTCTATTTTAATAATTCCGCTAATGTCAGCTATTCACGCATCAGCAACAGAATGCATCTTCCAGGCGTGTTCTTGAAAAACTTTCCAGAATACTCTTCCAATGTCTAGTAGTAGGCTACAGTAGCTACAGTACAGACCCCTCTTCTTTGATTTTACATTAGTATTATTTTACATCAAACATTACATTAGCTATTTTTTAATGACAATTACAAAACCTGTTTGGTAGCTTAATTTTGAGCCCTAAATGTAGGCTATGCCTAAGAACATATTCATGTCCGTATGCTATGAACATTTTTGAAAGTTTTCATGTTATTTTCTTTCAGGATTAGAAATCTAGCATGATTGTTACTTGGCAACCATGGCTAGTCCCTTCTTCCTTGTGTTATTGCTGTGGGCAAATGGAGGTCAGCATTGTTTCAAGTAATATGAATAACATGATTGAATGCCACATTCATATTATCTATTCATAAGGCCCCGGCTCTTGTTACAGGACACGTCTTTGTATGTTAGCTGCCCGTGTATATTTAGATACGCCAGGAGCCGTACAGATTTCCCTTAAAAATGACATACAGGAAAAGCATTTATTGGAGTTTACTGTCTCAAGAAGATTTCACATTTACTTTAATTGCCTAAAATAGAAAGAGTAAAATGAAGAGTAAAAACTGAAATTGCCCTCCACAGTAACCTATTTACAGTGTACAATGAAAGAAACCTGCTGAGGAAATATGAAGTATTTTGTCCTGAAAATGTGATTTTACAACATTACATTAAATGTCCAAAGTAAAACCCCAGAAACTAAATAATTCCTGCTTGTTTTTGTTAAAATATAACAAAAACAAATTCCACAGTGGAACTATTTAACACAGAATCTGTCATAGAATGTCAAACAAACACAGGTGACCGAAGAATATGCCTCACGTACTGTAGGTCAGATAAAGAATTGGCCGTGCTTCTGTTAACTCTAGGGTGTAACGCTAACACCAAATTCCATGCTAAAACACGTGTATGAGCTGTACATTAATGTGCTGTTTGAGTTTCAGTCTTGTCAGAAACGTCACCAAAAGAATATGTGATGAGCAAACATGCTCCACAAAAAGAGTTGTTTTCTGTTTAGGCCCGCCCAGTGAAATGACGTAATTCACCTTTAGTTTAGACTTGACTTGGCTTGTATGCTGTTTGTCTTCTCCTTGGGCTAAAGCAAGATACACTCACAACATTGTACAAACTGTAGCGTTTCAGCCCAACTAGACCAAAAGCAAGCTATTTAACAGTCAACATGATGTGTCACTATATTGTAACTCAAGTTATTCAAAGTAAATCCACCTGTAAGATACGATCCAGAATCTTAAAGGCTCTACACAAATATATTAAACCACTAGTATGGGTGTTAATATGATAAAAATGCACACCTGACATAAATGACATAAATCATGCATTATCTATTTATTTTGACCTCAGAGGTGTTTGGACAGTTCCAGCTTGAGCCTGAGAGCGCTGTGGTGCTCCAAGGATCGGATGTGCGTTTCACCGCAACGGTGAAGGGAGACTGGCATTTCATGACCTGGAATGTGCATGGGTTGTACGTCGTAACCGTCAGTTCGGAGACGGGTCCCAGCTCCATATCAGATCACTACTCTGCCGCTAACTGCTCCAGTGGTGACGCAAGCTGCTGGGCGTTCACTGTACATAATGCCAGCCGCAACGACTCCGGGACTGTCAGCTGTGCGGTCCAGGGACCCTATGGGCATAGGAATGCCCAGCTCCTTGTACAAGGTACGCTGACATCTTAAGTTGAGACTTGAATTACAATTGTACTATTGAATTATTATTGAATTGAATTACAATTGTACTACTATATATATATATATATATATATATAAAACAGACAGGTGACTCATTACTTATCCTTACAATTAGTACAATTGTAATTGTCTTCATCGGTCTTCGTAAGGTGACACATTCTGTTTAGAATAATGACCTCTGCAGTCGCACACTGTACTGTATACTAGAGTATACTATACTGTATACTATAGTATACTATGCGTTTATATAAATTGTTAAGGTAGTGGTTGGTTATGTGGTTTAAAGCTTAGGTACGGGATAGTGTGTGCTAAAGGGAAAAGCATGTGTGTCAGTTGTTAACTGGGGTTAAGATAAGCAATTTAAAGGCACTGCCTGGTCGACTCTGACTTACACAGAGAATTTCAGTATTGATTTGTGGTAATCCCATATCCTTGGTTAGATGTTGATGGTTGCTTATTGTTTACATAATTATGTAGATGAACACGTAATAAAATAAATAATTTAACATTAATGATGGGTTTCCGTAATATATTTGTTCACTCCTTTTGTGGATCTGACTATAATTCCTGGCCACCCACCTTTTAAACCCCCTTTTCATACTTTAGTACATACCATTTCTATCTACTCCCTTCCTCTTGTTCCAGAGACGGGCACCGTTAAGGTGTTGGGTGGGAACCGAACAGTGAGCCAGGACGAGCGGGTGGAGGTCCGGTGCGTGATGCCTTCTTGGTTTCCAGAGCCCGCAGTGAGCTGGGCGCTGAATGGCGACGCTGTGAACGGCAGCCTCTTCAACACCACCTTCCAGGAGGAAGAGGCGTGGTTTACCTCCACCAGCGTGCTGACTTTCCAAGCAGTCAGGAACACCGTGGTGGAGTGTGGGGCGACCGTCGCGGCACTAGAGAGCCCGCTGTTCAGCTCTATTGACGTGGTGGTCGGTAAGAGGGCTTGAACTACGTTTTGAGAGTGAAATACTTGACAGCTGTTTGTGTGAAACTAGGTTCTGCTTTCATGTAAACGGGGGGGGGGTTAAGGTTGGGTACAGTATGATATTCTGATGTGGTTAAATTAGGATAAGATTTAGGATAAATTTGTGTCTTGAATTACCCTTAGATTAGAAAGCTTGACCTGCCATGGTTTATCGCCCCCACAGTTCCTAAACCCACTGACTGGACTGTATTGATAGCTGTGGTCGTGTCCATTGGAGGCCTTGCTCTGTTAGTCCTGCTTATCCTTGGCATTATCTTCTGCTACAAACGCAGGAAGGAAAAAGGTGAGGCTAGCTTCTTACTGCAGGGCTTAATCTGATTGAATAGAAGATTGACATGCAAAAGGTCAAAATCTTTGAAATTTGAATTTAAAATAAACTGAATGCTTCTAAGAAGTTGAATACTCATAATTTAATGGCATGCATGTCTTAATGTTGAAATTCTGTTTTAATCTTTATTTTATAAAATACAAAGTCTTTAGTCTATTAACTTCAAAATCAAGTTTCTGGTGCCACTATTCACAGGTGTTGATGGAAGGACCACAAAAACCACACAGAAATAGTTTCAACAAATGTCTTATAATGTTTAAGTCGCACTTGCTGTGCATTACTGTTGGTTTAGTAGATTAAAACACGGTATCCTTCTAAAATGGTGTGATCATATTATTGGGCCATTTATCATGCAAAGGTTTGGCAGACAGTTTCTTGGAATCAGTTTTACAATTATAAGGTTAAGGTTCTTTATTTCATTTCTAACTTGTTCCTTTCTTGCGATGTATTCCAGAGTCCAACTACCAAGATGAGCTGAGGTAGGGTGGAGCTTCTTCATTCATTCACTCAATTTCATTTTTGTTATTATTCTCCACTGAGTTACTCCTACATAACTCTTTGTGTTGCAGGAGAGCACAATGCCAGATAGGTTCTGTTTATGCAGTGACAAATGGCCGAACAAGTAAGAATGACAGAATAGCCCTACACAGGCCAAAACATACACAATCATATGGTTGAGTCATATTCTAGTAATAGATGGTCATGAATTCCTCATGTGCCTTTACGCCAGAAGTCCAAGATACATTTTTCCATCACTGTTCTCCACAGGTGTGACCCCAAGTGCATACAATGACAGTGGTTTCATCCTGAGAAATGGCTCTGTGGATTCAGAGGTAAATATTTGGTTCTACATTCAATTTCATTGTTTCCTATGAAATATACTTCTAATGTGTCTGCAAAGCTGGTCACCAGCTCTATTGGGTGTATCCATGCTTGCTGTTGTGGAATATTAATTTAAGGTATGTTTATACAACACTACAACAATTAGATTCTGCAAACGTGTGTAGCTTGACAATACCTTATTACTAGAAGAGACAGCAATCAGCTATGTAGACACATTACAATTTTTTTTCGGGAAACAATGAAATTGAATAGTGTATGAAAATACTGCAAATTGATTATTTTTTTTGTCAAATGTCTGTGAGGGGCCTTCATATTAAAGCTACAGAGTCAAGTGTTTTAAGCATGATAAGCATAAACTTACTGCCTTAGCTTACATATGTGGATAGGATAGAAAATGGGTTTTATAAATGTATTATATCAATAAAAATAATAAAACACATCTTGGCTCTCATATGTATAAAACGCCTCATGAATAAATAAATTAACTCCACAGCAACAAGCCATAACAATGATTGCCCTTTCAGTGGAGTCATAGTTTATGATCCATGCATTGGGATATTAAAAAGAAAAGCAGAAAGGAATATATATCATACAGTGATATATCACAGTTGTATTACACGTTATGTCATTTTTATTTGACGTTTAAACACAGATTTCTGGTGTGACCAGACCAGTCCCGACCGGCTACAGCGATGCCTACGTTCCCGTTCACAAGAATCACAGACACGCCACCATCGTGTAAAGACTGGACCGCTTGGACCAGCAGTGGTCAGCAAGGACGCTGTTTTACTGCTGCTTCACTGCTGCTTCACTGCTGCTTCACTGCTGCTTCACTGCTGCTTCACTGCTGCTTCACTGCTGCTTCACTGCTGCTTTACTGCTGCTTTACTGCTGCTTTACTGCTGCTTTACTGCTGCTTCACTGCTGCTTCACTGCTGCTTCACTGCTGCTTTACTGCTGCTTCACTGCTGCTTTACTGTTAGAGCGATCGCTAGACCTACTTGGTCTACCACTTGGCCTACTGGAGACACTTATAGACGTTTGTTTTTGGGAAACAATGGAAGTGAACCGCGGATGAAAATACTGCTAATGAATGGTGCGCGAATAATTGATTTTGAATTTTTTTGTATTTTTTTATGAACGTGACCGCTACATGCCACTAAATCCTACATACTGAACCTTTAACAAAACATTCCTTGTCAATTACTTCACCTAACCATGACTACATCAGCATTCATTGTATGCCTAACATGAACAATTTAGATATATGAATTGTACATTGGCACAAAACGCCAGTAATCACACAGCGCCCCTCTGTACCTTCACTGGGATTTAGCCAATACCTCTGCAGAGCAACAACTAATACTAATCCTTTGTGCCAGGAAGACACTTATTCAGGCAGCCAGTAGGAGGCGCCCACTACCTTCATAAAATATCTGAGCGTCATTCTGTTTTTTGAATCGTCTGAAAGTAACGTTTAACGTTATTATGAGAACGCTGAAAACATTTTCTTTGCAAAATGATGAGATGTATCTTATCAAGAGGTAGTATTAGAGATACAGTACATATACAAATACTGTTTTTACTCAAACTTGAAACCGGCTTACATTTCATATTATTTATTCAAATGAGATATTAAGGTGGATTTTTAATCAAATAACTTATGACTTGCAATAAAACTTTGATATTAACAATAAAATATGTATATATTTTTTTTTTACACCTAGCCACACATTTTATCTACTGTGTAACCCTGGCAGGTTTTGCCAAGGTCCCTGCATGTAAGTACCATATTCACATATGACACCATTCTAATGCATTGTACAGAGATAGAAGGGAAACTAATGGGTGCATTGCATTGCAGCAATTCCCAACTCTGCAACCCATTACCCATATTCCTCGGCACCTCCTGTCTGACCAGTCATTCCCTGCTGTAAGCCAGCTGAATGCTCAGGTATTGCTGAGAGAGCCAGGCTAACAATTGATGTTTCGTGGAAGAGACCACTCCCACCCGGATAGAATATGTTTCATCATAGCATAAATGTGATCACTCACAATAACTTTGTATTGATTTGCACTGACCCTTCCCTCTAAGGGGACAAGTGGACCCAAACCATGCCAGCGAAAAGCCCTCTCAGCATAACATATTGTGACCTGCAGTTCACAATGTTCAATCAATCAATCAATCAATTTTTATTTATAGAGCGCCTTACAACAGCCAAAAGGTGCACAAGGCGCTTTCCAGTAAAAACATCAATAAACAACAGT
>JAOEHI010000006.1:4154845-4165772 GCA_025447815.1 Percopsis transmontana | reverse complement strand
AGTTGTGTGTATGTATGCTATGAACAAACAACATAATGGGTATACAAGTATCTCTCTCTATTCCAGTCTAATACAACCATGGAGCTGTAACTCACTTAGTGCTGGGTTTCCCAGGCCACCAAAGGCTGATGAACTGAGGGCACCCAGTCCTCCAAACGATGCCGGCCTCGTGAATTGCTCTGGAGGAGATTATAAGACATATGAGCAATATAGGATATGCTGAGTATTCCACCACGATGTATTCAAGTGAGCTGGGTTTGGTTCGTGGTTCTCTTACCCAAGTGTGCTGTTGGGGTGAGGAAGTTTCCAGGGTGGTGGTGGTGGTGGTGATGGTGGGGGGGGTGGCCAAATGGACCTGCTGATGGGTGGTTTGGACCTGATAGAGAAGAGGCACAGGGTGTGAGTAACGTCGGTTAAGAGACCATGTCACAGAGAGGCTTCTAATTTGTTCTAAATCCAGGCCATACATAATTCAGTTCAAATATATAAAGCACATAGTTCTACTGGTGCCAGTTGTCCATTCTTTTCATAATATGCCATGGTTGGCATCATTGCCTGCCACGATGCAAACATTTTCTGAGCCTTGTTTCCGTAACAACAGTGAGTCCAGCCCCTGCTAACAGCAGGGTATTAAAATGCCCCTTCATAAACCCGGACTGTATTTTTTCCTCAAGGCAGTGTAAAGCCTTTTACCTCATTTCCTTCTTTGTTAAAAACAGAGCTGTGTAAAGTGCAGGAATTGATCTACTGTCGGTGTGAGAAGGAGTCAGGCAGCTGTTGCTAACCCTATCCATCACTCTCCCTGCCTAGTTCTGACTCGTCGAGACTTACCTGCTGCGGAGAACAGTGTGGCGGGTCTTGCTAAGTCGTGGGGGTGATGGATGGCACCGAAGAGACTGGGGCCCGGAGGTCGGCTGAGGAACTCGGGCTTGAGGCCAAAGTCCAGCTTGTGAGGATCGACCTGCATCTGCTGCTAGAAGACGCCAGACAAGAACATTTAAAACCCCATTCAAACACATTAACCACCATTAACCATACAGCGAGCAGAAAAGTGTCTCACACTTCCTTTGATGGGCAGTTGTGTTTGAAAATATTATTTTATGTTCTGGTGGCACAATAACCAATCAAGTGGTGTATCTTTTTAGGGGTATCTATCTTTACAACTACCAAGTGAAGACTGGCTAACTCCATCACAGCCAGTCCAAAGCCTTTTTAGTAACTATGACTCAAGCAGTTCCCTGAATTCCACCTGTAATGCCGGGACTGCCTATTGGGTTTTCCCCAGAGTGTCTCTGAACGGTGTGATGCCACTGATGAGTTCTCACCTTTACTTTCTGTTGGTGGTGGTATATCTGCCAGGCGATGTGGACATGCATGGCACACCATTTCCCTGGTTTCTGCACAAGAAAAGACGAGGACATAAATCACATTTATCTCTGATGTGAACATTATATTGACACTTAAGACACTGCGTTTACACCAAGCACAGACAGGCATTGGAATTAACATTATGTGCACGGAAGTGACGGAACAGAGCTGGTGAAACTTTTAAACTACATTGAAATTAATAAACGTCTTTTTTTGACACATTTTCATTTGAAAGTGAACCCACAATCAACATTTTTTGTGAAAATAGCCCATCACCTTTTTAAGGCATTGTAACTGTGTGAGACACTCACCCTGAGAATGGGCCGAAACGGATCCGTTAGCTAAAGGAGAGGAGATGGGAGGGAGAAGCAGGGAGAGAACACAGTTGTTATTTTGCTATCAATCGAACACATCATATATTAATCATGTATTTAGGCTTTATTAGTCGATCAAATCCAAATGTTTACGTTTTCCTATAAAATTTAACTCTGTAGGATTCCACACTGCGACCTCCACAAACAAAGAAAGGCGTGGGTAGTCAATCTACACAGTGCAAAACACTGCCTAAAGGCTATATAGACGTGGTCTTACCCTGGGGTCCTTCTGTAAGAGTGTGTGTGGGACCGCTCCTGGTCTTGTGGCCACATCCAGTGGGTTAGAAGTCTGAAGAAAACAAGACAGAGAACATTCCGTTCAGGCACAAATGTTTTGTTTAAGATTTAGGGCCCTAGTTTCCCGATCAAGGCGCAAGCGGAGGCCGACAGCTCAAGTCAAGTCATTTCAGGACATGTGGCAGTGGCGTAGTTGTAAAAGGGTTGGGTTAGAATGAATAAATTATCAGTAGGAGTGGTTGGGGCTGTCTTCAGTTATGGCCAATCAAATCAGCTCCTCTCATTCCCTTTAACAGCAGCGTGCTCTCTGTCTCGGCAAACTGCCAATTTTGTAATAGACAGCGAAAGTCCACACTGGCAGAAAAGTTTCTCCCTGGATGAAGCTGTCAAAACTGATATTCTTGTTGGGGAGGTGCACAGGCACCTCTAATAATAGATACCATGATACACGAGCATATACTTTTGTTGATTATGTGTTTCGTGATTAAAAGACGGTAGTTATTAGTTAAATTGAATTCAAGAAACATAACATACACAAAGGTGGCGTGTGTGATTTGGATAGGTATATGTATAGTGTACCTTCGCCTAAAGCCCGGAAAATACCACAAAATGTCTGCGTTGGAGCCACCGCCGGCCTTACACCATCCCGAAAATAGAGCCCGTAGACATTTCTTTATAAACCAGAGATTTGACAAAAAGAAAAATCCTAGTAGTCTTCTAAACTTGTTTAATTTTTTTTATTTTCACATAAATAAAATAGTATTTATGACACTATTGCAGCGTTTCCCAAGCCTCTGGAGTAGCCCTTGACCTGCATGTTTTACATCTCTCCCTGCTCCAACACAGCATATTTCAAATGATCAGTTTGTTATTGAGCAGCTTCAGGCTTCAGGATTTCAAAATGAGTTGATCATTGGAATCAGCTGTGTCGGAGCAGGGAGATCTCAAAGGGCTACTCTCTGAGAGGATTGGGAAACACTGCACTATTGCATCACTCTGCCCCCTAGTGGACAGAAGTGCACACTGTGCTTTGAAGTGATGTTCCAAAAGGTACTAAGGTACCTACATTCCTGGCCGCTCCCTATCCTAAACCCGTTTGTGCCGGGGGTTCTCACCTTGGGCTGGAAGGCGCCCTGCAGAGAACCAAAGGGGCCGGTGGGGGGGATGACTGGGGGAAGACCAGATATGGCCGGCGGGTAGGAGTGGAAGAGCTGAGGGAAAAACAAGAGCAGATTGGGGGGGGGGGGGCAGGGCGTAAGGATCGTTTGGTAATTACCGCACAAAGCAACAGCTGATGGACAGGTGACAACAGGCTGTGATGGAATGAGACACGGGCTCAACCCAAAGATGAGGGGCTGAATCAGGAGGGAGGAGCTAAACCCTCCACGTACCCTTCGCAGGGGCCACTCCCTCACATCCACATCCAATTGCAGCTTGTGCCTCCTTTCAACGGGGAGTTAGGAGTTAAAATGGTACATGTCCATTAAATCCACCTTCATTATCTTCAAGGAGAGGGTGTCCCATTGGTTTTTATACTCACCAATGAGTGAGTCTTGTGCCAATGTTATACGTAATAACATGAAATCTAGTTAATATCTGGGTGTGGAATAGATTGCATTTATACTCATTTTTAATACTTAACTCTTATAGCTTTTATTTGTGTAGCCTTTCTTTTAGTTATGGAACTACCAGACTCACCCTAACTCCTGAGATCATTGGATATTAATAAATCATATTGTACACACACGTCAGTATTTATTTTTTTCCCCTCTCGGTTTTCACATATCTAATGCTATTATAGCATAGAAGTGTTACGTTCGTGCATGTGTTTTAATAATAAATGCATTTTCAGTTGCCAGAATAAGCCACCTTCCCCACGGGCATTAACAAGGATTCATCTAGGTTCGTTGGATCTATCCTGACGCATACAAACTACACAGTATATAAGCTGTAGTGGACTGGGATGCAGCATTCACACCTACTCCCTTCAGGTGAATAATGATGAGGAGGTCACTCCAGTTAGCAGACAAACACAAACAAAGGATAAACAACGAGAAGCCGCGACACACAGCTAATCAACAGTCGGTGTACAATCCTGCGTTCTGAAACGCACCTGCAATGCATCTTGCTCAAACAGAGCTAAGAATGCAGCATGGTTCCATTAATCACAAGTGCTTGCTGTGGCTATAGGGCGAATGGGCATTGCTGGGATGTTTACGGTAACTATTAAAAGAAGCGGATGAGCGATTGCATGGAGTCTGCGGTACGACACACACACACACACACACACACACACACACACACACACACAGCTACGCTGGAATGGCTTAATGGGGGGGCATAAATAGCACCGCAGGCAAACAACAATCAGTAGGGAAACTCACGCTGTGTCTGTAGAAGGGGTCAACTTTTGTTGGGTATTTTTCAAACTGTAGGAGAAATGAAACAGAACTAAGTACAGGGAGGAGATGGGATAACATTTACAAGCTGCACAGTTAGAACAGAGTCGAGGCGGGTCCAGGTCTGTCCAGATCATTGAAGCCCACACAAAATACATCAGAAAGACTATTTCAAGACCGCAGTCATGTTTCACATTAAGTCGTCGTGGAGAGACGACCCTCGACCACTTCCTTAACCCAGCCCGAGGTCGCCCATTCTGGGCGGTCCCCGTGGACCCGGCATGAGCCCTAGGTCTTGTTTTGGGCAGCTTTTTTAGTGTTGCAATGTGGGCTCAGGGAACCCATTTCCACAGTCATGACTACGCTGCAGCCATAAAGAGGCTTTTTACAGCCTCATTAGCTGTCAGAGGCCTCGCTGTGGTGCCTTTGAGAAATCCTCAGAGCCAAGTTAAGACTTTGCGCAACCCCGCAGGTTGAGCGGCGTCATACAAGTGTGCAGCCGCCCTTTGCCTGTGGTCGGCCCTCGCGAACAGCGGGAGTCTAATTCAAAGCATTCGCTCGTAATGAAAACCCCCCTAAAAACAAGACTAAATTATGTCATTAACTTCAGAATGAATTAGGTGATTTATGTTCTAAAGCCGGCTCTGAATTAGACTGGCTTGGGGCACGTTATTGGCAATTTAAGGAATAAGTTTGCCGTCGTTCTGACTGGGCCACGCCAGAGAATGCACTTAAACTGTTTTCTGGGAGAAGAAAAGCGGCGCTGTGCTGCAGACGGACACACATGGTCATCATTGCGAAACCGCATTAAAAAAAAAGAAGAGAAAAAGCTCAGTACAGTAGAGACAGTGTGGGGGGCTTAAACACACGCATGCTTTGTAAAATCCTCACTCTCTCTACTTCCAAAGCCTCTCCCGCCCACTCTCTATTTATTACTCAACACGTAAAAGTCATAACTGGCTGCAGACACATTAAAAACCACTGGTTTACCCCCCCAAGGGTGCGTTCTACTTATCCTCACATTTCTCGTGGGGGTACGCACCATGGGCGGTGCTGGGGTGGGCATGATGGCGTGGGGGAAGGGCGTGAAGGTGTGCTGGTGGGTGTGCTGGTGCGTGTGCTGGTGCTGGTGTTGGTGCTGGTGCTGGTGCTGGTGGAACTCGGTGCGCAGGTAGGGCGGGGGCCCCAGCGACGCTCCTCGGTCAGCGCTCTGGGACGCCAGGAAACGGGTGTTGAGCTCCTGGCGCAGAAGGTCTTGTTCTGTGGAGGAGAGATGGGGGGGGAGGATTAGGGTGTTGCTGTCCCTCCTTTAATGTACATAAACTACACTGGGGAGAGATAGGCAGTAAGCACATGTAACACATAGAAAAACATCTAGAGAGAATTTTAGAAAAGTTTGGGAATTGCCGCACGAGTTGCATCATTTTTCCAATTTGCGGTCTTCAAGACTCTGAGACCTGCTGGTTTTCATTCTAGTCCTTTAATCAGTGACAGATTTAGGCCTAGGATCCCAGGTCCTGATTAGAGGACTAGACCCGGTGTCTGACTGCGAGGACGGGAACTGAAAACCACCGCTCTGGAACGCCGGTTCCCGTCAGTGTGCCACAGAGGTTCCTTTTTGATTCCAAACAGTTTCGCTCAGTTCTGTTTTCAGCAGCAGCTGTGGTGTTCAGTTGCAACACAACCCCTTATTCTGTGAACGTCACGTGGTTGGGAAACTGTCTTCTTGAGTATGTGTTGCTCAGCGGTGTCTAAACCAACAGTGGGAACGACATAACAATCACTTTGGAGCACGGTGGATACATTTGTTTAAAACATAATTACGACTCAATTTAAGTAGCAGTGTAGCTCCCCTGCTGTAAGGTATTCATGGTATTATTCAGCTGTACGGCTCTTTTACTTACATACTGTGTATATATATATATATATATATATATATTATTATATTGTTTATATTTTTAATACTTGATTTCTTTCTTATATTTAGAGAATGTTTGATATGCACCAACAACACCAAAACAAATTCCTTGTATGTGTAAAAAACGTCCTTGGCAATAAAGCTTTTTCTGATTCTGATTCTGATGTACTAAAGCCTGTTTTGGGATGGAAATTATGCAATTATAACTTCAACTATGCCTTGCCCGTGAATGTCTCCATGGGAAACAGAAATTCGTTTTCCACTAAATTCAGCAAATTGTCCTGACATTTGATATTTTCTGTGGGGTAACCATATCATTTCTATTCCGCACTGAATCAAAGCGCTGTTTTCTAAGGTCATTTCGGGCTTTATTAGTTTTGGGCCGCAGACGGAATTTTCTCTTCATAAAAATGTCATTAGTATCTTTTGATTGAAATCCAACTGTGTCTATTCAATATTGGCGAAATTGATTTCTCAAAGTTAAACACGCTTCCAGGGGACACCAGCACGGCAGGGTAGTTAAAGTAACTCCGCTTTTCCCAGACACACCCTGACTTGGCAGCACCGTGTCAGAGTGCTTGTGGATTGTGCCTGAGCTAGACAGGAGATGGTAAAGGACAAACTCCTTAGACCGTGGCGTGTGGTCATTAGAGCAAAGCTATTCTTTTAGGACTACTGATGTGACGTAACTTGTAACATGTAATTAGCATTCTATCTAGTTGACAAGAAGCATACAGTACCTAGTTTGGTTCATCTCCTTTTGACAAATTAAACTGTAATTTTGTTTTGGTTTAGTTGGATAAAACCCTTCTTCCGAAACTCGAAACTCGATGTACCATGTAAAAGTCCGGGAGCGCATGACATCTTAACAACCCCCGGTCACCATCACCGTTCTGTCCATCTGCATATATCAAAGAAGTCATTCTATTTTTTCTCCCTGGCGACTCGACACATTATTACCCTGAACTCCACTTCACCCCCCCGACCGTGCCATTTACCTGAGTAGGCACTCCCAGCGGCGGGGTGTCCGGAGACGGGCAGCGCGTTAGACGTCAGTGGCGGAGGTGGAGGCAAGGCGGCCGGAGGCGCGAACATATTGGGGTGGTGCGCGTGTGGCGAGGACTGCAGGGCGGGGGGGAAGCCGTGGTGGGGGCCACCCTGGTTCGCTGCCAGCGGCAGGGGGTAGGCGGAGGGCGCCCCAGGTGGCGGGGGTGGGTGGTGGGGCAGGTGTAGAGGAGGAGGGGGGGCCGCGGAGGGGCCGTGAGCCTTGCCGCCCGGGGTGCTGCTCCGACTGCTGCTGTGAAGGAGGAGGAAAGGAGGAGACACAGAAAAGGAGACGAGGTAAGCCGAGTGTGCTCATCTCTTCCAGTCCCGGCCACGGCATGTGGACACAAGCGCCTCGCTCCCCCAAGGCGGGAAGATTGGGAGCGGACGGGATGCAGGAAGACAGCGGTAACACTATAAGATGCATATAAACCGCCGCTGGCAAGAGAAACCCAAGGAGCATCTGGTTTTAAACACAAATACTGTTCTGGCGCTCTCCAGCGGAAATAGAGTGTGTACGTGTGTGTACTAGGCAAACCCTGTCTTTGTGAATGTGTGTGTGTGGGGGGTTTTCCCCATGGCCAGTCAGAGAGCCAGCGTCTCCGCATCTTTACAGACTAAGCCTAAAAGCTCATTTGCAGGGCTCTCTCTCTGTCGCCGGGCCCAGCCGTGATTATTCACAGCGAGCGCCAGGCCCTGTTGGCACACTGGTGGGCTGGCATGGGGAGCATCAGGCAGAGCCAGCTACCGGAGAGCCTCCGAGGAAGAGCTGTTTTTGGGACTCGACTCAAAGGGAGCTATCTAGCTATCTTTGAGCCCTGAATAAACAAACCACCTCAGTGCTTGCACATAGACGGGAGACAACCGTCAGTGTTTTCTTAAGGGTTCATGTATTAGATATAAACTGGCTTCTCTTCTGTGTGGCATAGAAAATGCATGAGCTCTAAAAAGGTGTTTTTCTAGGCATCCTACATCTTTAGGTCTGTTTTATCACCCACCAAAAACAGACAAAAGCAACCATAAATCTCTGCTTCTCCTACGAATGTGTGAAGGATAAACACAGTCAATAAGCATACTGTATGCCGACTTGGCCAGAAGGGTTTTTGTTTTGTTTTTTTGGGGAGGGGGATTTTATTGTTGGCACTCAAAATATACTGCAGGATGAATTAAACATTTCAGTGGTTGCTCACTCCAAGAAAAATACTTAGAGGCTCTGAATTTCTAGCAATGCGAAGATGGCGAGGTTTGGAGATTTGCATGTGCTCATTTGTACCCAAACGGCGAGGTGCTGATTCTAGGGGGTTGGGCTGATGGATGTGGAGGCTATACCCGGCCCAGACGACTACAACACGCTAGTGGTTAATAAATCATTGCCACTTACGGCTCAGCGTGGCCCCCTTTTTTTTTTTTAGACTCCCCACTTAACAATCAGTAGCTACTGTTTGGAATCAGTAGAAATCAGTATGTATACTGCTGAATCTACTTATCCTGCACAAATGGATGGAGAGCGGCTCTAGAATTTAAGTGCGTGTGAATACGAGGCTTTTGACTGTTGACCGTAGCGGAATACATAACGAGGCCGGGCGTAGGAGAGTGTGTAGGGACAACAGAAACATGAATGTTTTCAGTGTGGAACCGCCCCACACACCTGGGAGGTGGCGAGGCCATCATAAAGGGGTGTTACCTGTGCCCGTTGAGGCTGCTGTAGGCGGAGAGGGGCCTGGGGTGGCAGCGGGAGGGGGGCCGGTGGGGCCCTGCCTGGCTGGGGTGTTGCTGATGCGGGTGGTGGGCGGGGAGGGCTGGAGACTGCGGGTGAGGGTGGAGGCTGGGCGTAGGCGGAGGCTTGGGGTGGGACAGAGGCTCGGGGTGGTGCTGGGGCCGGGGAGGGGGGGCCGGCGAGGGCTCTCGGCCCTGGGCGAGAGGCAGGGCTGCGGGTGTCCGAGGCCTGGGGGGAGCCTCTGAACGCGTGGGCAAGTGGGCGGAAGCCTGGCCGTGGGCGTGGGCGTGGCCGTTGATCTGGGTCCGACGGGGCGGCGAGGGCTGGGAGCGGGGGCCGCTTGGCTGGAGCAGAGGGCGGGTGAGGGACTGGGCGCCCGCTGGAGGTTGCTTGGGGGCGGTGGGCGCAGGGGGCTGGGGGTCCCTGCAGCTCTCCTGGCTGCGCTCCTGGCTGCGCTCTAGGCCTGACACCTGGAGGAGGAGGCCTGGGCCATGAGCCTCCTGGCTGCCATGGGTGGAGAGCACGTCAAGGCCGACGTCTGGAACTGTAGAGAAGGAAGCACGGTCGTTATGGAGCTCTCCATCAAGCAATCCCCCTGGTTTAAATAGGCAACAATGGCCTACAGTAGGCCAACTGATTTGACTGGCACCTCCTCAACAGCGAATCACACCAACTGAATTAGCAACATCAATGTGTGTGTGTGTGTGTGTGTGTGTGTCCTTTTACACATGTATTTGGTAGCAGTGCTCTCAGACGCCCCCCCCCCCCCGCACCCCCGCACACACGGGCGGGGGGCCGGGTTTCCAACACTTTGCCCAGGGGTGCATACTTGCATATGCAAGCGGTAGGCGAGCGCAGCGGGCAGGCGCCCCAGTATTTAGTTTGGCGTTTCATTCACATCCACCCTAGACACAGACGTGACACAACGCACACGCGTGTGGTGGTAAGGTGAGGTGCTTCACAGTGCGTTACAGGAAGGTGTGCTGACGGGCCCGGCAAGCTGTCCCACAGCCTAAACACGGCGCTCCGACGGTAATGACCCACTTCCCCCGACTGTAATTATTCCTACTGGCCAAAGAGTAGCCCTCATCACACGGTGCCATTTCTGGCTCCATTCCACCATTCTGTTCAAGTGCACGGTGCTTAGATCTCCTGGAACAATGGCTAATAAGCTCCATCCAGTGTCTCTGCAGGGACCTCTTCCAGGGGAACTGAATGCTCCGGCGTCATCAGTCGTCCGGGCTGCTCTGCGCTCCAGAGGCAGAGAGGCTCATGGGGGATGACAGTGCATACATAAACTGTAATTAACTCTCCATGGGCCTCTGGGGGTAGGGACAGAAACGGGAGCTCCTGCACCCCCCCCCCCCCACCCCCCTGGGTGCAGAGAGCTAAATCTCTCCCTTGTAAAGAGCTGTAGATTGGGCCCAGCTCCCCCTGGGCAGACAGTAGGGCAGAGCTCCATCTTGGCAGAGCTGGCCCTCTCACAAGGGGCCCTGGCTTTACCTGGGCCCACCCTCCTCCAGGCTCCAGACTCCCAGCTAACTCCGCTGGGAGCAGAGAGAGCGGATGAACCAGTGAGGCTCTGTGGAAGCCCCAGCCACTAACCCAGAAGGGTACGCGGTATCGGCGGGCCCTGGGGTGCATGTGAGCTGTGGAGGGAGGTGATGGCCTGGATTCAAATCATAATCCATATCTACAGTAACAGCTATTGACTTCTGCCCCGCGTGGGGCACGCCGCCTGGGGCGTCTGCCAGCCCAAATGGAGACAGAAGACACACCGCCAGTTGTTTGGTTCGGTTTTTTAATGTTGGTTTGTCTCGGCTGTCTTTGGGCAGCCACTGGAGAGGAGGAGAGGAGGAGAGCAGGAGAG
>JAOEHI010000006.1:4123845-4135850 GCA_025447815.1 Percopsis transmontana | reverse complement strand
TGTGTACTGACTGGTGGAGGAGCAAGGACCTTCACTGTGTGTACTGACTGGTGGAGGAGCGAGGACCTTCACTGTGTACTGACTGGTGGAGGAGCAAGGACCTTCAGTGTGTACTGACTGTTGGAGGAGCAAGGACCTTCACTGTGTACTGACTGGTGGAGGAGCGAGGACCTTCACAGTGTGAACTGTAGGTTGCGTGGCTAAAGCCTTATTAAAAGGTAATCCTGAAGTACAATATAGAGGAGAAAGTTATTTCAAATAGGGAACTGCCACCAGTGCTGATCCTGGTGAAGGTCACTTCATGGAGTTTCTGATCAGAAAATAAAATAAGAGCGAGCCTGCCCACGCCTCTTTTTTCTCCTCTCTCCCAGAAGAAGTCGCTTTCCATTCAAATGTAATCATCAGCGAGTGGTAATATGACCTTCATGGCTGAATGTTAAAAGGAGCAAAAGCAAAGCATTCAGCCCCTCTGGTCCCTGTGGCCTTTCCAGGGTATACAAAGGGATCAGAGAGACAAGCGAAAACCGCTAAGTGAATTCAAAGCACGATAGAATAATGGGCCCTTTCACTTTGCAGAAAAATTTAAGTGCACATGCAGGGCATGTGTTGAGAAGGGAGCTGTGCTATACAGTAGACTAATATTTGTGTTTGACACACAGCGTCTTTGATTGATATCCCATGCTGCAGCAGTATCATAATCACTCTAGCAACCCCAGTCATAATCACATAAACATAACAGATACCCGGGCAAAAATACAACAACAACCTCATGCTACAATACAAATAGTTTTTGCAGTTTCTGCTTCGATGTTATGCCTTAGCCCAATTCCATTCTACATTAATCTCATTAGACTTTGAACCTTTTCACTGGTAATGCCAAATGCAATTTGTATTCTGAGGCCAGGCAAAAAGCTCTAAACTGATTATCCCAATATGAACCGTGGCAGTCCTCGATATTGTTGAGTCTGAAAGGGCCATCTAGCTACTGAATGGGCCTCTCATATGCCTTCTGAGTTTCATGACACAATGTTGCGTCTGCGTTGCAAGGGATAAATTAAGCGTGTGAAAGTCTAAGCAAAGCCCTCATTTTCCAGTTAATCAAATCTCCCCCTAATCAAATTAGCGCACATAATTCCTCTGGATGCGTGGTACAAAAACAGCATTATCCCCTTCTCCGGAGCTGAAAGGCATCGGATCAGCGTGGTGCCTCTCTCTCCTCTGCATGAGTGGCCCTCAATGGCAGAGGAGGGCCAGGGGTGAGGTAAAAGGGGGTTTGGTGGGGGTGGGGGGGTGGGGGGGCACGGCTCTTCCCAATGGCCCCGATGGAGAAAGGCATGGCCGGGGAAAACTTTGGCAGCATTCAAGTTCCCAGCTCATTAAAAAGCCTGGCTCAGTGGCCACCTCCAGGGAGCACTGGAGCATTGGCTAATGAGGTACTTGTTTAATTTTCTTTCAAAGGGCTGGACATCTGTGACACCCCCCCCACACCTCCTCCCCTCCCACTTCTCTCTCTCTTCCCCTTGAGCCTTCCACCCCCAATGCCCTGTCACCCCCGACCCCCCCGACACACACACATCTATCAATAGGCCGCAGGGCCCTATCTGGTTTGATGAAGTGTCTCTCATTGAATAAAACGGATAATACATACGAAGGAGCGCAGACCAATCGCCATTAACTCTGATCTCTCCCCTCCGAAGAGTCAAAGCCCATCATGGGAACTCAATAGTGGTCACGCTAAATGGATAAATGTTCACAGTCCACCGTAACATTCTAATTGATTTCCCTTCATGAGATAATCCACTCTCCTCAATAGTGGTCCTAGCCCCTCCCTTTCACCCCTACCACCGTGTCCATACAGCAGCTATAGAGATATATCTGGGGGATGGGTAAAATAAATGAATGGCTGAGACGGATGCGCCTCTTTGAGAAGCGATAGCCAATCTCTTTTTTTCTATGGTGTGGGAGCCAAAGTCTGTCTATGGTTTGCCGGCCTCCGCTCAAGCTGACCTTTAACGGAGACTCAGTCTCTGTTTCCAGGGCCCAGAAACACCTGGGGAGGCTTTAAAAAGGCACTGCACTCTTCGCCGGCCCCTGTAATTGGAATTCAAAGCGGCCGGTGCCGCGTCTCCCTTCGTTGGTCACTTCCACTTATTTCATAATGCGCCTCGATTCTTTCATTACGAGAGCTGTCTGACTCATATTTGCACTTTGATGCCCTCCTAATGTCTCGGAGCATGTGCGGAATACAAATGGGCTCTTACCTTGCTCCCAGCCTCCTTCCCCCTCGCCCATGCCACCTCCGGCTTCCAGCTTACCTTCAGACACACTTGCTGGTAGCCGAGCCGGGCGGGGCGAGAAGGGGGAGAGTGGGAGACGGCGGCGAGGCCTCGTGAAAACATTTGTCAATTTGCACAATGTAAACAGCCCGCAACAATGTGCCACGGGGTCACCGGGTCAAATCCATGGATCATGCATCAGCTGGCGCGTGGTTATTGTTCTGCTCAACTTGTCAAAGCAGAGGGACGTGGAGTGTGTGTATGTGTGTGGGGGGGGGGGGGCCTTTAGGGTGATCATATCTAAAACACGGCACCATTATTAGAATGACACTGGAGAGCGCCATCTGGACTGCTAACGAACCTTTAGCGCAGTGTTAAAAAGAGCCTTGAGTTCATGTTGCCCCGCCAACATGCTCAGACCATGCTGTACGCGGACCGCGTGAAGCCCTCGAGGAGAACAACTCTAATATTTCTGTGACGATGCGGTATGCCACCAAGCAGCACTGCTGAGCCAATTTTCGTGATCATTGTTGACAAATTCGGTGACTATTGTGAATAAGGGAAAATATTTTCTGCTTTCCATAAGCAGCCGCACCTGCGAGCGCGTACGAGCCGGGTGTTGGTTTCTTTTGTAAATCTTTCTAAATGTAATCCTGACATGGCAGGTGCACTGCGATGGGTACACGTCACCCTTCAAAAAGAAACACAAACCAAAAAGAGAAGAAAATACATGAGACACAGCCCTGTTTACACCCAGTCCACATAGTAATGCTATTGTTGTAAAATAGAGTGAAAGCACAATTAGCACAATTAGGATGAAATAATAGCAGAACTTCCAGCTGGCATCCTCTCCCGAAGACTCTCTCCAAAGGATGAATGCATGCCCTTCTTTTGTTCCGGCACAACTCCTTAGCCGACGGCACCAGTTGTTAATGTGGGGCAGACCAAATGCCACCGGGTCACGACAGTGGGGGGGGGGGTCATAAATATCTGCTGAACTGCTTCACCGCGACCCTTGGCCCTGGGCCGCACCGCGTGGCCTCGCTCCCGGCAGCCGACTGACAGACTGGGACACTGGCTGTGCAGGGCGCGGCGGAGTGAGGGGAGAAGTGAGGGGGTGAGGGGAGGGGGGCGATGCTATCTTTCTCCCTCTGACAGCCTGTGGGCCTCCACTCGAGTGGAGTACGGCCAGTACGGGTCACATGAGGGGATGCGTGTTTCGTCTGAACCTCTAATGTGTATCGCGTGTTTGCGCATGATAAAGCCCCTTAATACGCAAAGACTAAATGGCGGTGTTCATAAACGCGCTCTAGACAGACAATCTTGTGCATGTGTCTTATATTGGGACCACACATGCACTGTTGGTATGCCTGGCCAAAGAGTGAATATAGCGGTTTAATCGATGCAACACACGCGTCTCTGCCATTTCCTGACTTTCAACGCTCTGCAATATCTCCAATGGAGATGTCAGCGAGTACATTGTGTTAAAAAAAAGAATAACGCAATCAGTCAAGCTAACAAAAGGTCAGCGGCTTACAGACTGTGGCATGCAGCTTGCATCGTATGCTGTCTGAGCAGGGGAATGCTTGACCAACAACCGGGCTTGATCACAGCGTAGCCTTCAGCTAAACTGCTGCCCGGAGCCAGCCCTGATGGCTGGGGTTGGAGGGAGGCATCAACTTGTGTGGCTTGAGGGGGGTGGGGGGTGGGGGGGGAATTGGCTGCCGAATACCTGCCAACCCTCATACTTCCTAATCATCCAGGGCCTGGGAGCAGACCTTGAGATGGACAGCGTTCTCTCGCTCTCATGCTAGCTATCTGCCAAGATGCGGGGATTAAGCCCTGCCAGATTTGTGTGCTTGTGTGTTGTTCTTCATCTGCTACACAACATTCCAGCAGGCGTGTACAAAGCAGCCTAAATCATACATGACACAGCCAGAGGCGTCGACACGTGGGTCTGGCGCTGGCCCGCGAAAGCCCGGGGAATCGCCGTCTTGTCTTTCTGGCAGGCTTTATTGGAGCAGACAGGACAGGAAAGTCTCGTCAAATACCTCAGAGGAAAGGCTGCCGCGTGAAAAACAAAACAGAGCCCAAACAAAACAAAATCACTCACAGACAGACACATTAAAGATGCATTACAGTGGAGATGGGGGGGGAGAAGTTGAAATAGTGGAAATTGAAAAAAAAAAAAAACATCAAGCCACGGGGCAGACTTTCAGGGATATGTCTTCCACTGCAGAGTGTCCAAGCCAATAAGCAACCTCATACGTGTCATGACATTTTCTGTGGGTTTGTGTACATCATATTGATTGATGGGAAGAAAAATTCAATTAAGTTCCTCTCAGCAGACCCACAAGTGTAATTATGTGCAACGCAGGACTTAAATAAACACAATAGAGTAATATTTACATGCAGTATTTGGATTAACACTTTCAATTACTACAATTAAAAAAGCCAGTGTTGTTGGAAAGAGCATGTTGGTATTTAATGAGGCTTTCTAGAGTGAAATTCCTGTTTAAATAAATGCTCCTTCTCATGTTATGGAGTAATAGATACAATTACGAAGCCATTTAAGGATGACGAGTGAATTGTACAATTCAAATACAGTATATAGGATACTTTCGCATTGAGATGCAGATGTACGTACGTTAGAGAGCGCAGCGTAAACAGCGACTGGGCCAGCCCACAGAAAGCGCACGCTGTGCCTTTTCGTAATCGTAAATTGCGGCGCCCGGCTCGCTTAGTTGGAGTTTTCGATATCACCTCTGATTTCTTCCAGTAACTGTATTATTTCATGTCTGCTTAATCTGTAACGCTTGATGACTTCTTGTTCACTCAATTGACTAGGCGTAGGTTTGGGTAGGGACAGTAGGGACATGTCCCTACCAATATTAAGGGGCCAATAACTTGTCCCTACAAATGAGTTTTATAAGTAAAATGCAATTTCCTTATAAATAAAAAATCCAAAGCAAATTCGCTCTAAGTATACATTTCAGTATACAAGTATACATTCATTACAGTGAGCCGCTGATGAAAGGCGTGTTCTGACCGAGGTACAGTAAAATACAACTTCCAATGTCACGTCAGTTTAAGCAAATAAACTTGACACTGGTGTCATTATAATCATGAACAATGTTGTGGAACTCGTCATGTTAATTAAACGAATATAGCGACCCATAAAACGGTATCAGCAGTAGTATCAGGTGTAGGCAGTAAACCTACGCCATTGTGTCTTCGTCTTGCTCGGATGACTGCTGCCTTGTTTCCCCTATGCAAGCAAACGTGCTTCCTGGATTACACCTGCTTTTTAGAGGCGGAGAAATTTCTCCCTAAAACACGCTTTCCCCTGAAGTTTTCATACATACAACGGAATAGGTGTTCAGACTCTCAAGCATCTCCTCCGATGTTTTTGCACAAAGATCCCACTTTTCCCTCGACCCTCCCATGAATGCATATGCATGTGTAGGAAAACTGCAAATTGTCATTCTGCGCTTCTGCTGCAGGCAGTTTCAGCCATTTGCAGTCTGCTAATACATACCATGCCATGTTTTTAGGCACACATAGCAACAAAATTATGCCTAAAGAGGCGCTAGCATGTTACAGCATCTGCCCCTGAGTGTACATTTCCTTCCATAGCTCTTCCAAAAAAATTATATTACTGACCTTGGCTGTAAGATGGGCTTTCCAAAACCCTATTCTTTACTAAAAACAAATCAGCCTCTAACGTAAATGGTGACGTAAATCTACTTTATTTGAATAAGTGTATTTCCTAAAGAAAAACATTAGCAATGTTTCTCAAAAACTATCATACCAGTAAGAGGTCATCCCCCCCACTATAAACAGTACAAATAAATTATCTACACTATCTGGGAGTAAGTATTCCATTAAAAAAACCATTGTGTAGCATTTCCAGCACACTACACAGATGATATAATTGTCATTTATAATTGTCTCACCTACATGGAAAGGTGGCCACGGTGACAGGCTGAGGGTGGCATCACCATGAATCAACCGGCGGCTGCTACGGTTTTCCCCTGGCAGATGCGGCTGCGTGCGTGTCTTTGGTTAACTTCATTAATATACATGCGGCGCTCTGATACACAGGCGGCGGCATATGGTAAAAAGCAGGAACAGGAAAGAAGTGATTTGCTGTTTGCTCTGGAAAACAAACACGCCAACAGGTCCTAGCAGATGGCACTGCACACGATGCTGGTGGGTGGCAGCTCGCTGCGTCTGCGCCAACGCCGCGCAGGAGCTCTCCTGTGGTTGAAGAGGAGTCTGACTATCGCCCTCGGCCTGTCGAACAGTAAACAAGTAAAGCGGCTCTCTGCATTCCTGCGTGTTGAGCTTTTTATCCCGGATCGAGTTTACCTCAAGACTTCAAAGCACACTTGTTTTAAATGATGCTTAATAAACACACTGGTGCAGGGCTCTCCTAATCTCCACTCCTGTCTTTCCTCGGTCAACCTGTGAGCTACGAATCCTCACACCCATATGGTTACATTTAGGCCAGATTGAGATCTAAAATTTAAAATACAATATTTTTTGAATTTAATTATTATGTTTTAATGTTTTTTTGTTTTTACTTCATTACTGATTCGACTGCCTTTCACTTTCAGTCATCCAGCTCATGGGAAGGCCCGGCCTAGCAGGAGGGAAAATGAGAGAAGACTAAAGTGCTCGGTCAGCAGGTTGATCAGGAACGGCAGCATTGCCATTACCCTGGTCTGCAGAGCCTGCGGGCCAATCCTTAGCGGCTCTCCGCAGCTCAGCGCCCTCATATTACCACCTCGCCCCCCCCCTGGCCATAAGCCTCCCCAGAGAACAGAACTGGCCGACCGGTAGTGCGTTTTTTTACGTCTAGTAGGCTACTCATGTCAGAATACCACAGGCCTATCCATGACACAGTCAGATAAATGGCTATCTATACATCTAGATATCTATACATAACAGGAAAGAAGACAATATTAACAAATCCAACACTGCATAACCCTTACACTAACACAAATTGAATAACAAATATGTTATGATTCAGAACTTCCTCACAGAAACCCCATAATATGCCACAGCGGACCAGAATAAATAAAAAAAAAACAATGGCTTTCCTGCGGCTACTATGGATACATAGGGCGGAGTCTTATGTATTTGAATCTTCGCACCTAATCCCATGGGAATGGGTGGACTGACTAAATATATAATAATCTAGCGACGATTATGATTATAAAATAAATCCCCATGGGAGTACCACTATCTTGTGGAGTGGGCCGAGGGGCAGAAACGCGGCAGTATTTCGGGCAATATTTCGGGCAGTATTTCAGGATGTCTTGGAGATCGCTATGTGGGCAAGTTGCATGCAACCGGGTGGGCCTGACACTCTGGCTTACGTTTCAGAACCTATTAATAGGTTTTCAGAACCAGATTGGACTTAATGAGCATGCGACTTGTCATTTAATATTGATGGTTTAAGACTAGAACCTCAGCGACGTTCTGCAGCGCATCAGGCCTCCGAGACTATGACGTCGGGGGTTTGCGAGGGTTGGGGCGATGAGTCTATTGCCTTCCCATTGTATACTCTTAATGGAAGTCTACTGCTACAAGCTATTATTTAGTCATTAAATAAAACCGTTATAGCAATTTCGTCCTAAAAATCTGTCAACACACATCTTCAGAGGTTTCGGAGGTTCCCATGAACATGGCCCGCACACTTAAATGACTACGTGCCATGGAGTTCTCCTTCGTTTTGTTGTAGGTGCACTTGTCGACCTGGCACAGCGCAGTCTAGCCAGGTCAGTGTTAACACCAGCAAGCACGCTTTTATCCAAAGCGACTTACAGTGAGAACAATAAAAGTATTGGTTTTGTGAGACAAACACAGCTCATGCACCCAAGTTACCAGCGTTTGTTAGCCTTCGCAGGCGTAGCAAATAACGTGATCGGAGAACCAGACATTGAGCACCATGCACAAGGCATCTCAACAGGTAGAAATCTCACATAGGTGACGCCCTAGGTGATTTTCTTTATGTAGGCGATATATTTATTTTGAGACAGAATGGCATACATCCAGGCTACAGGCCTTTCATGTTGCCCCGAGGCTGCATATGCAAGGCTGTGATTAAGATGCATCGGCTCACGTCTACAACACTGGGCGCTAATTTCCTCAATTTCATCATTTGCACTTAAGATTGACTATCATCACCTTGAGCTGTATAGCAATTAACATACATGGATCGCTAATGTTAATGATTAAGACAGTTGCGGGAGCTGATTAAAATATTTCTCTGTGATTAGCGAACGGTAAACATCTTGCCGAAGGCCAAGCCTGATGAGTGTGTCACCGCAATCAACCGCTGACAGACGATGACTGAAGGAGACTGAAGATAAAAACAGAGAGAGAGAGAGAGAGAGAGAGAGAGAGAGAGAGAGAGAGAGAAGAGGGGAGAAAAAAAAGAGTAACAAAACTGAAGGATTGGAGTCCATAATTAGGCATCGCCTTCTCCCCATCTCTTCCCCTTTCTCCCTAAAGAAAAGAACCCTGACTACTTAATTGGAGGAATCAAATTTAGTCAAGCGCCCCGTCGGCTCAAACCTACATCATTAAAGTTGCCAGCTAACAAACATCAAACACGAGGCAGCATTAATGAAGCAGATGTATTAATTTCTCATTTATGAGCAGCTAAGCAACTCACTGCAACCCCCTCCCCCCCTCCCCCGTCAATACACACCCACCCTCCTCTCCTCTCCATTTCTGACAGCACTATTAATGATCTTTAATGCCCCACAGGCAGTAATAGGCCCCTCTGGGAGAGCAGAAACACAGCGATTTGTATAGAGGATTTAGACATAACAGAGGGAGAAAGGGAAAAGAGAGCGAGACAGAGCGAGAGAGGGAGAGAGAGGGAGAGAGAGGGAGAGAGAGAGTGAGAGAGATCCAAGGCATCACAGAATGACAGCCTGGCGATTAAATCAAACCTTCTGCTCAAAAGGGCCAGAGCGGCTGATTGTCACTAACAATCAAGTCGCTTTTTTTTTTTTTTAAACACCTCTGGGAATCGGAATCAAACGCAGACAGCACAGGGAGGGAGAGCGCCGTCTGGCTCCCAACACCTGACAGTTCTGCGCACAAGGAACGACAGACCAGACGGACCGGGGAAGGCAGGCCAAAGGAAGGCAGGCCCGGGGAAGGCAGGCCCAGGGAAGGCAGGCCCAGAGAAGGCAGGCCCGGGGAAGGCAGGCCCAGGGAAGGACGGCCCAGGGAAGGACGGCCCGGGGAAGGCAGGCCCGGGGAAGGCAGGCCCGGGGAAGGCAGGCCCAGGGAAGGCAGGCCCGGGGAAGGCAGGCCCAGGGAAGGCAGGCCCGGGGAAAGACGACCCGCCGCTGGCAAATCTCAAACCGCGCTCGTTATGCGACGACCCGACGAGACGCCAGCGACGAGCTGCTGATTTCACATCCCGCCTCATCAGCAAGAGCCAAGTGTTAATGACAACTAAAAAGGTTTTAGAAAGAAAAACCATGCAAAGCAGCCGTTTGTCCCAAATTTAGTGTGCAATTAAATGCGCCCGGATTTTCTGGTAATTTTACTAATGGTGTTGTTAGAGAAGGAAATTATGAAGCTCCATTTAAAGGAACAGGCCGAGGCTCCTAGTCAACACGCAGGGTTTTGTTGACAATGCCCTGAAGTCTCCAACTGCACCTCTAATCATCTAGAACACCGATAAGTGAGTTAACCTACAAATGAGCTATGCTGTGTTTTCAGGCCTGCAGCTTTCTGATGATCACCCTTAAAGTCGTTTGTTTCTTCGTTAAGCTCATTTACGAGTCTCCGGAGACCTCTCTAGAAGCCGTGTTCTTAGAGCCCGTGTTCGGGAGGGGAATAATGCTGGGCAAAGCTATTCACTATTGTGATCAAAGCGCTGAACGCACTGATTTTGCAGACAGCAAGTCAATGGGGGTTCTCACCAGTTTTCAACATTTACATTTGATTTTTTTTACTTTGTTTTAAGCCAATATATTTGTTGTAATCAATATACAAGCTACATCAACCTCAGCAACAACACATTACCGGTGATTGACCGCTAAACTTTATAATCCATGTAGAAGGTGGAAAATCGCACCGTGGCGAGCTAATTAGCGGTACCCCGCGAGCACTGTGTCAGCCTTGCGACGCGCCGCTCCACCTCCGGTGTCAAAACAGGCGACATCTACAGAGATACTCTGGGGTCTGCCTCTCTCTCCCCGTTTCTCCCTCTCTCTCTCTCTCTTTCTCATTTCTTCAGATAGTGGCACCATCATTTCCTGCCTGCCCCTCCGTGGAAGGCAGCAGTGGGGTTAAGCTGCCAGCGATGTGACGATACAGAGAGCGTGAGTGCAGCTGGGGGTTGCAGATAGCACCTTCTGTCAAATAGCGTCAGGCTGCCTGCATAATGAAGTGAGGAGAGCGGTGGGGGACGAGGAGGAGGGGAAAAAAAAGGAGTAAAAGGGGACTGGTTTAATTTTTGGTGGCTGACACCGCCGCCACCGCAGACTGAGGAGCGCGATTTCCATACGGCGGGAGCTGTCGCCATTTAGTTAGTGGCCTGCCTAATTGTCAGCGCACCTGTCAAAGTCTGCATGCAATGTCTGGCGATACCTGTTCAGCTACCTGTCCAAAACAAGGCCCCATGATATAGTGGGTCTTTCAATACCACATATTTTCCAATAAACCATAATTAGGGGCAAAATAGTCATCTTGATCTGTTGTAGCAACAGTTGAAATCAGCCCCACAATATGAGGGGTTGACACCCAATCTAACCGTGATATCACCTAACATAACAAGCCACTAATGGCGGAACTACTTTTCGGGGAGAAAAAATATTAACACATTTAAAATGTTAACTTTTGTAACAACGGGAGCCGCTGCCCCTATATAAGCGGGAGGGTGGATGAGGGGAATTGTCGGTTATGGTATACGCTACCTGTGAATGCTTCTGTTGAATTATTCCTGTGTGTTACGAAACAGTGTTTTATTAAATTGACTACGCTCCAAGCGCAATCCGTAGTTCGGTGTCCTCGTCTCTTCTTCGGCCTCTGCACCTGCACTCACTCCTCACCACTTCTTACAACCTTTTTGTTTTACAGGTTTCATCACTTGATGTTTTTTGCCATAGCACACTCCTTCTCGTCCTCCGTTCCTTAATGAATGCATGTGAAAATTAAAGTTGTCTCATATAAATATGACAATAACCCTGCGTCCACGGCAAGGCGAAATAAAGAAAAGTCGTATTTTCAGCAGCCTTTAGTCCCGTGACAGTTTGATGGCATCTCTGCTGTTGCTTGGAATGTTTTTTTCTGGAGAGTTGTAGTATTTGTCATCATTGGACCCTTCTAGATCAATGCCTTCTTTAATCATGATATGTTTCTTGTATGACTTATACCCCCAACACACACACACACACACACACACACACACACACACACACACACACACACACTCCTCCCCTCAACACCTAATGGATTTATTAGGATTATTTGGATTGATGGGACTTTGCTAGGTGATATAAATCAATTTGAGAACACTACGCCAAAGAGCAGCCTCAAGCTGCTAGACAGACCCTGTGGAGCAGGGGTGGGGGAGAAGCTAAGAAGCAAGGGTCTGGAACCACCGCATCATTGGTTTGCTTTTGTGGCAGAGTGGGGTTGGGGGGGGGGGGGGGGGCAGGCGTCCCCGCGGCACCCCCATTGTATCCCCCCACC
>JAOEHI010000006.1:4109362-4123835 GCA_025447815.1 Percopsis transmontana | reverse complement strand
GCGCGGGCCCCCCCCGCCCCCCCCCGCCCCCCCCCCCCGCCCCCCCCCCCCGCAGGAGTCCCCGCGTCACGCTCTTTGTATCCCCACACCAAAAACCTCTACTTTCCTTTTCCACTCGCAGTCTCCTCTTCATCCCCAGCACCCTGCCATCCTTCCTGCACACACTGCCATGATTTACAGCCAGTACTCAGTCAGGGCTTTCCAGGGAATTGATTTCCAGGGGACTGTGCCTTGCGCCAATCCTGTCTGTGGGGGCCATAACGACCAGGCAGCAGATCATTAGTCTGGACCACTGTTTTCCACTTCTGTGCAGGCTGGGTAGCATACGTCTCAACACCGCCACCCTCCCGAGTCACAGCCCCTGTTAAATTGCCTTCCCTCTTCTGCCTACCCTTGCCGCGCCCCCCCCCCACGTCACACGTCATGATCCTCATCCGTCTTCCTCAGGCCCGTGGCGTTTATTTAGGGGGCGATTTTCTGATTCGGCCGAAGCCAGCAGCGCTTATAGGCCGTCCAAGTCTCAGTACCCTTCCTACCCACTGACCTTTAGGACAAAAGATAGGTAGATGACAAATGCTTCATGTTGAATACTAAAAAAACAACAAAAAAAACAACCTAAAAGAGCAAAACCCCATAGCCCAGAAAGCTTGTGACAAAAGGTGTTGGTTAGGTGCTGGTGTGACGGAGACAAAGCCATCTAAAGCTTTATGGGTTAACCTGTATCCATTAGCCAGTTTGAAGAACAATGTATTCTGATTTGATGCATTTGCTCCTTAACAATGTGCTAACACTGAGGGCCTGATTGAGCCTTTCATAGGTATTTTCAAAGACTAGAGCCATTATTGCTGTCTCGAGAATTCAGCAAAGCCATCAGTGTTTTTCCTCTTGTCTCACCCGACAACCCTAAATTTGACAGAACAATGGAATGACGCTCAACTCTGCCAATCACCCTCTTTCAGGTTCAGGCCCAACAATCACTTACAGGCAGCGATCTTTCACGTTGTAAACACTTGAACTGTGTCTTCGTTGACAGATGTGGCCCAGCTAAACAATGGAGACGGTGTGTCCTGGTATTAATAAACTGCAGTGCCTTCAAGTTGAAGTCATCATTACTCATGTCTTAAAAGAAATAACAGCTCAGAGGAAGAAATCACATCCAGCTGCTGTCTAGTGGTTTTAACCGCCGTTCAAACGATCAACTTTCTCAAACCCCTCCGTGTCTCAACACTGCTTTAATCAGATGCACATTCACCAGGGGAAGGAGGAATCCAAAACCACTATAGCGAACGTTTTGCAATACTAAGAGGCAGAAGAACAAAACAAATGGACAAATGGCAGCGCTGAACAACGGGCCTCTAAGCCGCCTCTAGTGGCTCTACATAGGGCCCTGGCACTGGCAGCTCAGAGAACCAGAGCCCGGGCCTGGCAGCGTCCACTGGCAGCCCTGATTTACAACAGCATTTAAGCGAATCTAATAAGGAGAGTGAATGCTTCCCGTCGCTTTGGCATGGCTGTGCCTGGGCCCTAATCATTCAAATATTTTGGCAGAAGGCAGTGCCCTGCTCCTCTCCAAAAGAGAATAATGAGACACGGAGCTCTTAATCACAGCCGATCAGTTCAAATAAATGAAAAGAGAATCAAGAGCATTCTTTGCTGAGACGGTTCCCTCTCGCCGTCCAAATGAGCTGACGGAGGGCCAGATCTCGGAGATAAAGATGTACCCTGGAGAGAGAGAGAGAACAGGTTTTTGAAGGGGGAGTGTCTCTTTCTGGTTAGATGCAGTGAGGAATGCCGGCAGCTTTTGTACCATTCCCTTGAACTTGATCAGAGATAAATACATCTGCACACATCTGTAGAGTTGGAACATTCAGATATTCCGTCTAGACAGAATAAATATGCCCACCCCCTATCTCGTCAGCTTTTTAATCAAACGCTCCATGCTTTTCATTCTATAACACCTCAGACGTTTTCTGGAAACCCACGCAAAGCATTGTGGTAGCTCCAACACCAGCACACAAACACAATAATTCACAACGCTTTTACTTGCCAAGCCTTATTTTTTATTTTTTTCGTAAAATCTGCTTCTTTCTGAGAGGGGCGGTTGAACTAATGTTGCCGTCAGCTAACAAGGTAGGAAAACATTGTTCATTTCTTTTTCTTTTTTTACTTTATTCCCCCCGTTTCCCCCACTTCTTGCCGCTTGCCCGGCCAGAAGTCTTGACGTTTCGAAGGAGATGAGGGCTGGATCACAGCTTGCCTAAGGGAGCCAGCACGACACCAGACAGGCTGCCGCTGACGAGACGAGCCAAGCGACGGCTGGCGGATTCCTGTGATGTCACTTCCCGCTCGTGGCAGCTCTGACATCCTCGGCGTGGGGCGGCCACGCGAGAGGCAGACTCGGCGGAGAGGAAGTGGGCGCTAGCGAATGGAAAGGTGGTTGGGGGGGGGGGTAGGTTTAGAGTGATGAGAAGACATTGGTGCGTCGAGTAGCGCGGTTCCTCCGCTCTCTTTAATGTTCCTGCATTTATCAGCTGTCAGCGGTAATCACGCTTGCAGTGAAGGGGCGCGGAGATGATAAGCCCGGCCTGTCAGCGCCGCAGATCTACGCGCCTGCCACCGTACCAGTCTCCCCTTATGCGTTATGGCACGCTCCCCTGGGAGCGCGAAGGACGGGCCTGAGAGGAGAGCAGCAGTGCATCATCCTCAACAGGAAGGCAGAGGCGTCTGGTCCTGGCTTAAGTGAGTGCGAGTGAATGTCTGAGATAACAGTGGAAACTAAGTGATCCTTTATGGTGCCTAAAGATTTCCATTAGAAATGACATCAGGGGGAGGAAAACGTTTCAATGTGAAAGCCCTACGGACGAGAGGAATGTTAAGATGCTGGGGCTTGACATGTATTCTTGATGAGACACCAATAACAGCCGCATCACTCTGCAGGGCCGATGACAGGCGTCAGAGCTGCTGCAGGCTCCTTCGCGGCGGCGTGGCGCGATCGTCCCGGAGATGAACAGTAATTACACGCGCGGAAAGCGCGGCGCATGACAGGTGGCGCACAACAAATAAATAATACAGCGCTCGGCGGACAAAGGACCACGGGCATCCAGTTGCCAATTATCCTCCTCTGGTGAGCATAAAAATCCTGTCCATTGTTGATCGTTATCAGAGCTAATTGAATAATGACACCCTGGCCACACCTGTCCATCTATGTGAAATAGCTCTCTGGTTCGAATAAATAAGTCTCTCTCTCTCTCTCTCTCTCTCTCTCTCTAACAATAGAGGGGAGAGGCCCTGCCTTCACGCTGGCTATTAAAATGATATGGCCTAACCTGTACAGGGGTTAACCAGCTAATGTCCTCACCACTGCTCCTCTGTTCCCATGAATAATGCAGATCAGGTTCCTAAACAAGCACACAAATGAATCTACAAATCACCCGGGTCAGGGCTATCTTATTAGAGCCCCTCTTGCCTCCCCCTTTCCCAGTCTCTTGCTGATTCGTTCCTGTCAGGTTGACGGTGGGGAAGCTCCCCCTGTATAAACATCCATTTAAACGGCCTGTTGGTTTAATAACTGGGATGTGGACTGACAACGATGTGAGAGTCAATTACAGAGTCTGAGGCAGATTTCAGCGACGGCTCATCGGCCAAAAACGCCTATGAAAAAAATGCACCTATGTAACACCTATGTAATAATGACTTGCTGTCCTCCACAAATATTGTGAACTGAAAACACACCTGGCCAATTTCACGTAGAGGTCAAAATACTTGTTAAGGCGCGCCCTGGGAAAAGCCCTGTATCTCGATACTACGCAGAATTATGCGTAGCATTCTTTTTAGGTAACATTATTGTGCATGATAGTTTCCTCTCCAATAAACACATTGTCACCCTGTTGGTTTACATTCTTCTCATCCCCCTGGCAATCCGACTGGCGAGAAAAATATAAGCAACAGAAAACAAACCTATGATTCTTACTCAATCTGAAAATAATTAGAAACCGGAAATTAGCCGCAGCTGTTGAGGCCCATTTCCCAGATGTTGTTGATAAAATGTAAAAAGCTGCAAGCACGGTGGAAGAGTGAGAAATGTGTCTTCGGGGTCTCTGTAAGCAATGAGAGCGGATCAATAAGGATTTCATACTTAGTGCCGGGTGAACCAAACCAGTGAAACCCAACAAAAAAATGCCCCACAAAGCCAAGCGTTCACCTCTGGTTTAGACCTCCAGCAGCACCTCTGTCGCGTCGTGATAAGTGAACAGGCTCCTGTAGGCCTCGCTCGGGGCTTCAGCCTTAATCCTAAGATTTAGGAGGTGTCACCATCTCCTGCCCCCCCCCCCAGTCAATTTCAACACCATTAGCACCTCACAAATATATTCTTTAACAAGTCTCCCAGAACTTTGCACGGGTCCCGAGGGTACACCCACGCCCCTGCCCAATCGCAACCCCCACCCCCCCCCACACACACTTTTCTATAGACAATATGGACGGGCTTTTCAAGGTTAGTCACTGCCTCACACCAGAAAAGGGAGTATAGTATGTTTGTGTGTGTGTGTGTGTGTGTGTGTGTGCGTTGGGGAAAAAGGACAGCGCACGTTTGGTTCAGAGAGACAACAGCCCCCCGTTTCATTTGTCAAGTCTTGCATGTGCTCCTCCATACTCCATCAAACAAAGCCGCTGCGAGCGCGCGGAGTCATTTCCCTCTCTCCCAATTACAAATGAGTCCATTAGTGTGTCTGCAGTGAGCCCTCCGCTGCCTCCCCGTAATGGCTTGTGAGATTTCCATCATAATCATAATGGCTCCCAAAGCAGCCATGAGTGCAGATGGAAGGTCGCTCATAGGTAATGAGCTATCTCGCCACCCAAAGGGCACGCGTCTCTCGCTTTGCTAGGTAGCGCCGTGTGCCCGCCTCCGTGGCGCTGTGACCTTGCGCGCCGCGCGGCACGTGCGCGCGCATGCGTGTCTTCGGCGCGTGATGAGGAGATGGACGGATTAAGGGAGGGGAGGACGGGCGGGGGAAGGGGGCGACGGGGAGGGGGAGGGGGGGGGGTAAGATGAAGAACGAGTCTTGTGCCCGCCGCTGATAAACATCGTGAAATTGGTGTCTGTGCCGCAACTGTAGACACTCCATCAGACGACAGCAGGCGATGCACGAATGCTAAGACCAAAATGCCAGCCTCGTATTAGTCTGCACCGCTGACATTCTCCTGGTTTGCTTCCCATGTCGGCGTTGCCGCGTGTTGCCGAAAAAGAAATATCATTATGGCCGGCTCCTGCCAGTATGACTCACAGCCACTTGCCATTCCACGCACGTCACATTCCTTTCACCGGCCCTGAAACATGCCAGCCGGCACATCTGCATGTTTCTGCCAATTATTTTCTGAATATAGGTTTTTATAGCGTTCTCTGAGTGGGTGGTGTTCATAGCGTTAGCTAGCTAGCTAGCTGGCTGGCTGGCTGGCAGCATAGCTACAGGGGCTGAGGTGGCACGCTATATGCCCATGCGTAATTGACTAAAGAGCAATTGTGTTGTTGTGAAAGGGATAACACCAAGTTGTCTGGACATTTTCATGCACAATTCCAGTTTAATAAAGGCCTGTTTTTGTCTGAGGCTCGGGCGTCTGCCTGGAGACACTTCCATTTGAGCAATCAATAAAATATAATCACAGCGGACTGTGTAGGTCTTTCAAGTGCTCAGGGATATTTTACCTAATTTTGTGTACACTTTGCTACTGCTATGTAAGGAGTCATATGGAGACACACTACAGCTCAGTAGCAGCCATGAAATACTGTATGTATGCCTCTGTGCTATTCCCTTTGTGCATGGATTTCGTCCTGGGAAGCTTCACCCTCGCACAACATAATACTGTGAATTATTAATGGCAGTAGTAATAATAAGTGGGCACAATTCAGGCTTGTTCCTGCCCCCACAGTCTGGCAACTAAAAGACAGCTCATATCCGACCGAGTTAAATCAAAAGGAATGGGGGTATTTTCTGCTTATACAGTCAGACAGTTTTTTTTTACATTAGCCATTAGGGTGTTCTAATGATAGAGAAATATACATAAGGGTCAGTGTCAGCCATGGTTCCATACCGAGGTTCGGCCTCCCGGGAGGCCTGCCATCTCCCTCTGCTTTAATTTGAAATCATTCACAGGCAAAATGGTGCCGATGTGATTTATCCCTTATTACATTGCTTCTTAAGAAACTGTCAGACAGCCTCATGAATTCATTCATCTCTATAAGCTTCCTCTGAGCCACTTAGAGCCTGTGTAATCTGGGTGAGACCCCTTATCTCTTCATTTGCACAAGCCAGAAGACTATCAATTCCTGTCCAGGATTTAGGCCAGGGGAATCAGAGCAGAGGTGTTTGGGGCCAAACGGTGGTGACAGGGAATTGATTACATCCTGAAGCACCATGTAGGTGTTCCATTTCACGCCTTATGTGCGCGCATATTTGGTTCCTCCTAGCATGCGTTTGATTCAGTGTAGAACACTATATTCCATCATGAGTCACTGATGTATTTTCATTGTGTTAAACTCCACACAGTGGCCTCATAAAGCTAGACAACGGCTGAGCTTATTAAGAAACAAAATGGATCCCGTGAGAGTGGAGAACCCGTCAAGCTGGGGAATTTCATTTAATTTCCCCGGGGCCATCTATGTCTTGTACACATAATTAGAGCCCAACATGCAATGCTGCTTGTGTTTTGTCAATAAATCCCCCAGGACCAATCAGGACAGGGGTTAGACATGTGACCTGGGCTACCAGCAACAAGAGCCGTCACTTAATTACACTGCCTCTAACAAGCACTGCGATTGTGGCGCATGGGAAAAGACGCGGGGGAGGGGGGGGGGGGGGGGCACTCCCTGGGGTGGTTTGGATTGCTTGTGGCTGCCCCCACACATGCTAGGGTGCCTTTTGACGTCGTCGTTGTGACAGGCCTGCTCGCGTAGCCCCTCATTTAAGATCATCCGACAGGCTCGCGCACTATAGGGGATTAAGGATAGCACCTCCTGCTACAGTCTATAGATTTCAAGGACCACACAGTACGCTGCGATACTTAATGCTACATACAATGCTACATTTACCACACTTGATATTTGGATTTATATTTTGCAACTAAAATCATTACTAAACACTATTTTTAAACATTATATTTTTTAGTTGAAGACTAATAAATAAATAGTAATAATAATGGATGTATTTAATGTTCATATAATGTTTCATACATTATTTCTATATATTCTTCGAATCGTCTAATCGGGGTTGGGGTCTGGATCAGCCATGTGCCAGTCAATTCTAAATCCAGCTGTCTGCAGAAATCACGGGCTAGACACAAGGGCAACGAGGGGGCAGTGGGTTTCTGCGAAAGTGACTGGCTCAGTCGCCGGGGTTTATGGGTAGGTCAGCCGGGCCTTGACTGACATCCGCCGAGCGCAGAGAGAAAGTTTAACCTTGGCATGTCGGAGAAGTCTTCCTCAGCTGGGAGAGGGGCTAGGCAGAGTGAGATATGAGGAAAGGGAGAGCGATAGAGGAAAGGAAACAGGCAGCGGCAGAGGTCCCTGCATAACAACAGCATTTTTTTAATTTATTATTATTCATATATAGGAGGCCCGAGTTTCCAGAGACAGTGGTTTGAACCCGAGGTCTGACTCAATGCATTATTAAAGGCCGGTAACTGGCAACACTGCCTCATAAATAGAGATGAGGACAGACACCTGAGGAGCCAGGGTGCTGCTTGCTCTTGATCGGCCACAAATCCACCGGCCTAACAAGACCCTGAAGGTCCTGCATACACAGCAGCCCAGCGCACCCTCCCCTCCAAAGCTGCCCTCTGATTGGGTGTCGCCCTGACACATGACACCATGAGGACCGGGCTTCTTATCACATGGGCCGAGGGTATTAAAATGTACTGTATGTTATTTAGTGGTAGAGCAGATGCTACAGTCGTTTTGCTAAAGAGGACATGGTTGCACAATTAATGACCATAAATCAGTTACCAAAACTCATCACAATTACAATTAGGTCACTTAGCAGACGCTTTTACCCAAAGCGACTTACAATTACATGATGCTATTACATGGAGCAGATAGGGGTTAGGCATCTTGCTCAAGGATGCTTACAAGTAGGCCACCTCTGGGGTTAAAACCCACGACCTTACAGCTGGGAGTCCAACGCCAGACTATCCTGCCCCCCCTCATCACTCATGTGATGTGCACTGTTTATAAGGGACATTTACTTCAGAGTACTTCAGAGCGTAACAGCATCGTAAGACAAACATCTATTTTGGTTTTCTATTTTTTCTGAGTTGCTTTTTTTGTTGTCAGGAAATTTTGAAAGTAAATGTAAATCAGTTGCACAATGGAAATGGAATATATAAATGATATACTCAATTTTATATATATACATACATACATACATACATACATACAGTATATATATATACATACATATACACACACACACACACACACACACAGTGTATAAAAGAAACACAGGGTTTTGATAGCTTTCGTATTGTTTCCACTGCAAAACCTCTGTGTATGCAGCCAGCCTCATAAAGTCTATGATAGATGTAAACAGTTTGCCTGGAACATTTTTCCTTTCCAAGCCAGGAAAGAGGGAATGGCTTTCTCTTTTCACAAGAGTGAACACCTCAGCCAAATGACATACTTATGGTTTTTGTTCCCGATTGAATTATTTTGCTATTGCCTGTGTTTTCGGGTTGTGTTGGGAATTGAATCATTGCCTTTGAAACCTGATTCATTGTGGTGACAGATTTTCTTCCCTTCATTCAATTTCAAGGACTTGGCAACCTTGCCCTATTCAAACGTGCATTATTACCTTTTATTGTTGCTATAAATGAATGGTGAGGCTGAGCTAGGGAGAAAATACAGCAGCTTGTATAATATCACGTCTCAATGCAGAAGTCAAATCTATTACAGTCCCAAATCCCAATGCTTTGACACCAGAAATGGTGGGCTGAAGGCTATCAAAACAATACCAGCAGATAATTTAGTTGGTTTGATGAATCACAAGGCACCGCAACCACTATTATTTACTTATTTTTCTTAAAATCTTCGTTTCCTTCGACCATGACACTAGCATTAATCTGAGCCAATCTAGAACAACCTTTAAAAAAATGCTACATGTCTCTTTGTCAACTTTATAGTCCATCCAGGCAGTGTTAATAATAGAAACAAACCCTCTGTAAAAATGGAATAACATTATATGAGATTCATGTACGGAAAGCTTTCCTTTAGAAACATCTGTGATCTAAGCCAGCCCCACCGAATGACTTTGCTTGCATTGCGTCCAAATGCATTTCCCTGTTTATTTAAACTGACACACAACAGGATCGCATGCTTATAAATGCTAAGGGGAGAGGGAGAGTTCAGAACGAACATTAACATCCTGCTGACTATTGTCCACATCTGAAACGCTGAGCGTTAGCCAGCGGAGATGCACTCTGACAGAATGAGGGTTTACCTGCTGGGACAGCGAAAGGGCTTGAGGGTTGGGGGGGGGGGGGCAGAGAGGACCAAGGGGGGCAGGCTATGACGCTACAGTAGCTACGGTAAATGGGTCACAGTGAGTGGAGGTCAGGATGGAGGATGGTCACAGCCCCAGAGGCATTATGCTGACACTTGCTAGCTGCCACAGCCCCAAGCCCACAATGACAACTAACAATGTAAACTGGCTATACTGCCAAATAAACAGGTTAAACAAACACAAGCTGTTTACTGTACTGTACATGTCGACTTGTCAAGACTATTTCAAGACATCAAGTCTTAGTTATTTCCACTGCCTTCATGAAGCCAGTTTTCTTCATTCACTTATTCTGATTTGATAAAAAGAACACTTCGACAAAGACTCAATTCCTTTTGTGTCACGTAAATGTCTTTAATGAAACTTTAATGAGCACGAATCCGGTAAAAGCTTTTAAAAATACCTGCAAACCTATGACGTAAAAATATGAATATCACACGTCTTAACCAAACCCTGTGCATTGGCTTGTTATTTCTACTTTGTGAGCATAAATGCGTACAAGCGCAATATCTGTCGCGTTGGGTGGAATAAAGACTAATCAACTTTCCACATTATCTGTTGGCATGGCAATAGCACAGATAGAAGTAATAACCTATGAAACTCACCGGCGCTCTGACATTATAGGTGTGTGTTATGCGCGCAAGTGTGTGTGTGTGTGTGTGTGTGTGTGTGTGTGTGGGCGCGAATTCTGTGCGTCAATTAGGTGGCTTCCATTTAATTACCCGTGTGTCAGTCAGGGGGCGGGACGTCTCTCCCCTGACCTTCTCTCTCGTGGCGTGGCGCTCCACACTGCCATTACTGTAATGCTGGGGGGGAGTGGAGGGGAGGGCAGAGGGGGAGAGAGAGCGAGGGAGGGAGGCTATGGGGTGTGTGTGTGTGTGTGTAGGGGAGGGGAGGGGAGGGGGGTGCTGTCTGGGGAGTGGTGCTACCTGCTGACCTGGTCATCCATCAAACTAGGCCCCCCACCAATCCCTAGCATCCCCCCCCCCCTCTCTCTCTGCCAGGCCCAGGATCTCCACATTAATTTCTCATCTGTGGCGCCCTAATGAGCTCCGCCTGCTCGCCCACCTCTGGGACCCTGCTGATTACCAGACGGAGGGGGGTGACCATTTGTCAATGGCAAGAGGTGGCATTTACACTGCTGACCTTGCTGCCGAGGAGAGGGAGACGTTGGGGGGGGGGGGGGGTGCCTGGCGATGGTCAAAGCGACACGAGAAAGCGTGAGCGTGAGGCGGGGTTGGTGCCGGAAGGTCTGTGGTGGCCCAACGTGTGCCTGAGGATAGCAAACATGGAGGTTCATGGGTGTATACTCCGCCTACCACATCCACAGATGGTTAAAGCCGCGTAAAAATACTTGGCAAACTGGCGGCCCCTCTGGCCACAAGGTGTAAGTGCGGCTGGGTTCCACAGGGGGCTTGGAACAGACCAATTTCAACACTAATACGGCTAAAACGGCTCCCTTCAGCGCATCTTTAAAAAAGGACCCATACAGCGCTTTCCCTCGGAGGCGGGCCGTGGGCGGAGGCGGGCCGTGGGCGCGAGCCTCCGAGGGGACAGGGAATTGGTGTTTTGTGGGACGGAGAGGAGCGGTGTAGGTCCGTGACACCAGCCAACCTTGGTCGAGGCTACTGGGACTCCAGCAGTATCCATCACAGTGGCAGCCCCGAGACCACAACCGGGGGGGGAGGGGGCACAGAAGTTGCTTGGGGAGTGGGTGGGAGGTGGGGCAGGGGGGACTAGTAAAAATGTAATGCACTCTGCAGAGCGGTCATGTCATACTTGGTTATGGAAAATAATCCCAGATGCCTGTGGTGCTAAAATGGAGCTGTAATGTGCTTGCCTCCTAACCCGGCCTGACAGCTATGATGTACGACTAGCATTACCGGAAAATATCACTTCAACTAACCCATGATCCAGCTCCGCTAAGGGTCATATTATCCATGAGGAACAAATTACACCCCCCCCCCCCTAAAGTAAATATAAATTTCCTACACTGACTGGGTACAAAGCACCAGGGGGACGGGGAAGGGGGGGGGGGGGGGTAGTCGGTGCGTTACCTATGACAACGCTCTGCGGAGTGACAAGGATGATAAAGTGAATGACAAATCACTGGCTGACAGGGTACTCTAGTGCAATCAGCCTCAGCCTCGGCCTGGCGAGCACCCACTCAAGCCTGTAAACACAACTCTCTTCCTGTAGGGGGGGGCGGGGGGGCTAAAACACATAATCTTTTAACACTGACAGGTCGCTCTCTCCTTTTTATTACCCTGCCTTCCCACTGCGGCGGGGGAGGGCAGTGGGGGGTTTTATGTACAGTGGTGCCGAGTGATTGAGAAACACGACTCCTCCGCTGTAATTGCCTGAGGGCAAGCGCAGCAGAACAATAAGAGGAGGAGAAACAGCAAATATATTACCAGTTCAGATCTTTATTTCATGTCAAGGACAAACAGGTTCTCTCAGGCTGCGCTAAAGCGTCCCTCGCCTCCAATAGGGGCAAGGCACGGCAAATTACAGCACTCTCTTGCATGGCCATTCATAAGACGCAACGCATTTTCAAAATGGCATTTAGAGCGTGTAGCTGCTGATGGGGGCTGGGTAAATAACATTCAGGTTAGGTAGGGCTCTATGTGAAAATGGCTCCACGCCGGCGGGGATTGGTCACGGAATAAAAAGGGCTACGGTGATAACGTTCTGCATTTTACAGCAATGACTCATTGTTTTGATAAAAGGCCTAAGTAGTTCTAATAGTGAGCAGTTAAAGCTTAAAAAAAATAAAAATAAAGCACTTTAGTGCTGGCGGATATTCACACACAAAATATTTGACTGGCAGCTTCAAGGTCTCACTTACCAGCAATAATCACTTAAGCATTAGCAAGCCTAGAAAGAATACATGTGTGTATGTGTGTGTGGGGATATTACAAAGACCGCTGAGGGAAGCTGTTGAACTGGAACCTTTATTCCCCATTCAAAAGGTTCCAATCTAAAAGATTAGCTTCACGATAGGGAACGGTTTTAAACAAAACATTCAGAAAAGGCAGGGTGCATTGGAATTCCAGAAGAAGAAAAAACAATTGTAAACATATGTGTGTACCCCCCCCGCACCCCCCTGAGGGATGTATGCTATTCTGTGTAGCTGACGGACGGTACAAGCTCATGCATAAACATGTGCACATTAGCAGTGAAAGACCGCAGCCATTTTACATTCACTTTACCCTCATCAGCCCCTCTAAACGGTCTCAGATGGCGGAAAACCTGTTGGCATTAACTGCTCTATGAAACGGGCCCGTGTTATTGGGGCTTTAGCAGATGCACATCAAAGGCACCCCAGGCTAAAGAACCCTTTCCTCGTGCCTTCCTGGTGCCAGTAGTGCCGAGGATCATAATTGGCCACAAGCTGTTCTAAATGAACAGGCCTCTCCTACCTAGGCCTAATAAAAAGCACCACCTGATCCAGCCTGGATCTTCTCCACCGTAGAGGTGGGGGGGAGAAGAGTGCAATGACACAATTCGGTACTCCCAACCAGGCAACTTGATAGGATGGAACCTTCACCCGTGATGGCCTTTTTCTCACCATCTGACCCATGGTGAGAAAAAGGCCAGTCCTCCCCTCAGAAGTAAAAAGTGTGAGATGGACCTAAAGTATCTTTAAAATGCCCAACTGCAGTACTATACGGACACTAGTCCAGAGAGACACATACTGTATATACATACGTGTACATGGACACACAGAACTACATTCACTACTCTACATGTTACGTTCTCTGTGACCCTATGCATATTTACTGTGGGCCTTTGCAGTGGCACACTCCCTAATTGCCTCCCCTCACTGTTTTGTGTTTGAAACCCTGATGTTGTTAATGGAACGGCCCCTCTCTACCTCCAAGCTATGGTACGATTCAAGGCTCCAACAAGAGCACTTCGATCTACCACCTCGGCTAGCAGGCTGGCACCTCCGTCCCCACAGCAGTCAGCAGTCAGGACAGAAGAATCCCTATCGATCTTCCGCAAGAGACTTAAAACCCACCTCTTCAGAATCCACCGTGGTACCTCGACGACTGATTTCTCTACCTCATAGTACTCCCACTAACAGAAGTCCTCTATAACAATTCTTTATTCTCTGTCTATCCTCTAAATGTAAACACAACCGTGCAATAAAGTGCACATGGCTGCGGGGAGAGAACCGAGAACAGTGTGAGCCTGGGCGCTTTTGGACACACGCTTACAGAGTTAAAAAACAACACAAAAAACAACACGAAACAAGACATTTATTGTAATGCCGTTTTCAGCCACTAGGGCAATCCCAGAGACAAAGCAAGGAGTGCACCTTTAAGCTCTGATCGCTTGGATAGTGTGGGGAAAGAGAACACTGGGATGAATTCAAGTAAGAGCGACAGCACAGATAGAGCTGGTAATGTCACTGTCATGTTGCTTAGGGCCACTTTGTAATCAGCAGTTCCTCTGACAGTGTCCGCTGTCTTACTGGCGCGCACACACACACACACACACACACAGGGATGCACAAAAACACACACCGCCACGTGAATAGCTCTGTCTTATCAGAGCCCAGCAGTTCCTGTCGACACGGCGGAGGCCTTCTACACCGAGCAGAACGTGATTTCTCCCGGGAGCACTTTTTCCATTTCCTGCTTCTGAAGGGAAACTAAATAAGCCACGTTTGTCCTCATCTGAATACATTTGACCCGTTAAAACGATTCCTGCTCTCTCCGCCTCCTTGTCTTCCCTTATTTATTTATTATGCTGCGATAGTAAAGTGAGCTGTGTCATCTGGAAGAACACAGACATTGGTGGAGGTTACTGAAGGGGGGGGGGGGGCTGTAGGTATATGGGTGGGGTGGGCTGCAATTACCCCCCGATGATCACATTACTCTTTGTCATAGGGGCGCCCTATCAACTGATTTGCACCGTTT
>JAOEHI010000006.1:4085394-4106458 GCA_025447815.1 Percopsis transmontana | reverse complement strand
TGTCCATTTTGGCAAGGGAGGGGCATTGAGCCTGGTACCATGGTGACGTGATTGACAGCCCCATAAGGGCCCCATTCTTTCCTCTCTCTCTCTCTCTCACCCTCTCTTCCATTTTAAATGTTTTCTTTCCGTTTTTTTTTTGCTGCTCCGAGGCCCCGCCTGCTCTGTTCCCCGGGCCGACCGCTAGAGAGGGCCGGGGCTGAGCTCAGCAGGCGCGCGCCATCCAATTTACAGGCCTGTCCCAGACAGCCCGAGGGGCCGCCCGCGGCACGCCGCCATGACGGTCCGCACCGGCGGCTCATAAATTATGCAGAGGCAATAAACGCACCAGGCACACACACACACACACACACACACACACACACACACACACACGCACACACACACCTCAGATGCTCTCTGGCTCACTCTCGCTTTCGCTCCCCCCCCCCGTTTTAATAAAGTGTGCAAAGAGCCAGCTGCTGCATGCGCACAGTCACCTGGACAGATAAACGAGGTAACAGCGGAAGCCACGCAGCTCTGCGGACACGCGCGGTACGTGACACCGAAAGCGCCACGCACCGCGTGTTGGTGCACATTTATTACCGTGCGGCGGGCTGCCGCTGCCCCCTCCCCCCCCCGACCCCCGTACAGGATCCGAGGATCTGTATTAGCCATGTATTTGGGGCCTCTCAGACAGGTGATGGGAGTAATGTGACCGGGCACTCATTATCCGGCTCCATGCGTGCGCGTGGGGGCGCACAGGAAAACACAGGCGAGGCGCGGACTTCAAATAATGGCTGACGTTTCATGCGCTTTCATTTATTTTCCCCCCAACTGGGCTGTGATCCGTAAAAACACCAGTCTTTCTATCTATCTCTAACCCCCCCCCCCCATCCCCCATCCCCCATTTCTCTCTTCCCCGGCTGTGCAGCCGATTGCTTTGATTGCCGAGATAGGAGCCGGCTGGAATGACTTGCCCTTGCTTGTGAAGCAAATGGAACATGCTAATGGAACTCATCGTATTACCCGATGCAAAAGTGCCATAGCTCATTACTTTAAGATAAAAGGATATCATTGTAGACGGCGAGCAGAATTGACTTTCTGCGCCGCGACTTGATGATGATTTAATCAACTGCTCTCTTTCACTTCTCATCCCCGTGACTGTCGCCTTCACAGGTGCCGCTAAACGAGGCACTCACACAGCTCGTGACGGAGGGAAGAGAAAAGAAATTGCTGTCATTCCTTTTTTTTCTTCCACAGAACAGAGGTATGCAAATTTCCCAGAGCTACAAAAGCCAGGGGGAAAAAAAGGAAAACTTAATAAAATGGAAATGCCTTCATAATGAGCAGAGAAACAATCCAAACGACCCCCCCCCAACACAAAGATCAGGCCTGACAGACAAGGAGAGGCGTCGTATCTGAGCGTCCTTACAGCAGACGCCACAGATGTATCTCGACAAAACGCGTAGAAAAATCAACAAATAATGATAAGACTAAAAGGATAAAACCGTCTCAGAGCTGTCACTCACTGAAGTGATCACAGTGCACTAAGGCTGCAGATCCACAATGTTTTTTTTCCCTTCTACTTTACTATTCACCTTAGCAACAGAGGCGGAGTGGAGAACCTGTGTAGCACCAAGCCAGAAAATCTCACACTTGGCAATCAATCACGGTTGGCAATCCATTGTGTGGTTGGTACTGTAGGCGTAAACTGTCATGTATACTTTAGGACACGTTGCGGCAATGTAGAACATGAATAGCTAATGATGCTAGGGTAACGGCAGGCCTAAGAAGCCCTGGCTGTTTGTTCTACGTCAATTCAAATTAAAAAATGCACTAGGATGCTAGGAACGGCTGGTGAAATGAGCAGGTTAATGTTAAAGAGAGAATGACGACAACAATGCTGCCTTTGAGATCAACGACGCTAGGTCTGCGGCAGGCTGGTAGGTAGGTCAGGTTCTTATTTGGAGCCACGGTCGCGTACAATACGGAAACCATTAGTCCTGGAAGGGGGCTGACAAAGAAAAGTGATACTCTACCCAGGTCCAGTGCTATTTACACAGGCCTGGTATTATACTGTACAGTGAGACCCCGGTGTTTAGCTTAAGTAACACGGGAATCTCAAACATTAGCTTCGGCTCTAAGAGCTGTTGATGTTGGCCTGTATCCGGAGCACTTCTGATTGCCCCGCCGCTCTAGCCCGGGCCTCCCTTTTGGCTGAGTGCTTTTACAAATTTCCCTGTGTCCCGTCCAAACATCGGGGCTTTTGTTTATATTGGTCTGAAAGTAGGAGTAAATTATTCTAGTCCTAAATCCTCTCCAGCTGAGAGCAATATTGGCCCAATCGACGGGGGGAACATAAGGAGCCATGGGTGGAATGCTAAATGACCAGCTACGGTATCGGCGGTGGGCAGCAAGGCCCACCAATAGCTCTTGCCAAAGCTACCCGCAGAAAAATGTTTGTACTAAAGAGGTACCCACGTCACACAGAAATGCGTGCAAGGCAATCATGCCATGCTCCCTCATCCAACATAACCCCGACTCCTGGAAATCCACCGGTCGGCAATTACTAACAGACGTTATGTCAATCAGGGAAAACAGGCTCTCACAAATGATCATTCTAGAAGCAAACAGGGTGGGTTTAGACGGCTTATTTTAATTCCCGATCCCCTGTCGCCTCTGATCTAATATCCTCACAAATGCTAACTTTGTAAGTCTGGGTCTACACTGGAGGTGTACCCCCCCACCCCCCCCACCCCACCCCCCATTGGGGGAAATCAGCCTCAGGTTATGCACCTTGATGTCCGTGACCCCAGAATTAATTACAGCTGATATGGGGTTCATTAAAAGGCCCTGTCGCGGTGCAGCGCAGAGCCGGTTATCAGGCAGAGCCAGGCCGTCGGGCCGGATGGCTTTAAGGGTTAAAGCCAACCTGCCTGCATGCCTGGAAGCTTGTCAGACAGCATGAAGGATGGCAGCCATTGCCAGGGTCAGCGCCGGCTGCCAATTTGATGCGCTGTTGTCAAGGGCTCCTCTCCCCGTCTCCGGGATACAGCCACGCATCTTGATGGTTTTTTCTGATGCAAACAGTCACATGGCGCACTGGTCCACTCCCTCCTCCCGCTGCTCGCGCCTCCATCTGCTGCTGGGGCTCGGGCACCGCCGGCCGCCTGCCTGTCACAGTGTGCGTGGAAATGAGCTGGGGAGGAGGTGCTCGCTTGTGCTAATTACATTTTAATCATTGGAAATGTGTTGGCAAATCAAGCCTTGATTGCCATCTTGGAGCCCGGCACTCCTCTCTCTCCGCAGGCCGGGGGAGGGGCCCGGCCATGCCACGGTGCCCGGGCCCGCCGAGCCGCGCGCCCCCCCACCTCCCGCCCCCGGCCCGAGATGGCGGCGTGCCGGGCCTACCGCCGGGCATGGGCTGTGGCGCGTTATTCACGGGGAACAGGGGAAGGGCCAGGATGGCAAGATGGGGATCTGTGTCACACTCCCCCAACCCCCCCGGTCTCTATCACCACCCACCCACACAGCCCACAGTCTGCCAGTCCCTCCACTGTGAGGAGAGGAACAACAAATAGAGCAGGCAGAAGGAGGCTGATGAGCTCAGGGTTTGCTGCACGGCACCTTCTTGGCACACAGCGCTGGCGGTGGGGTGAGGGGTAGAGAACGGTGTGAGTGTGTGTGTGTGTGTGTGTGTGTGTGTGTGTGTGTGTGTGTGTGTGTGTGTGTGTGTGTGTGTGTGTGGAAGGAGTGCGAGAGCTTGGAGTTTCAAATGAAAACAGCGAATTTTTTTGTAACGGTTTTAAACTGTTTTTTTTGCGAACTCTATCAAACTATGCCCTCGATCTTGAACAGATGGAAGTGATGTCATTGAACGCAACAAGCGATGAAACCGTCTGTTACCAGCCTACAATGAATGATTATGGTAATCTGGCCCAAATAGACTTCCACTTGCTATAAAGCCCTTTCTCCAAGTCACAGTTAACTGCTTGACGAGCCTGGCTCTTCTGGACTCACAGCAAGCTTCAGGTTGGAGTTGGAACGTCAAACAAACATTGAGAATATATTACCTCACTTCTAAATCCGGAAATAATAAGAAATTTAAACAAAACACGTACGCTTTAAACACCTAGGAGTTCAGATGGATTGAGGAAATTAAACATGACATGTCCAACTGGGACAGATCATTAAAACAAGCAGGGTTCTGCGGTGATGATGACATCCAATGTCTAATTTCCACAGCATCTGCTTGATGTCAAACTGTCATATTTAAAAGTACAGCATGGAAAAGAAAAAGCTCAAAGAAAGAAAAAAAATTACAGGAGGAAAAACATTCAAGCTTGAGTGCTTGAGACAGGCGGTGTGGCGACACAAGGCAAACCCTTTTTTCACCATCCCAGTGTGCTCCGTCAGGGAGAAGCAGACGGCTGTCTGGACCAATATAACCAGGCCTGATCCCCGTGACCGACACTAGCCAAACGCAGCAGGCCAACATCTGAAGGCAATTTCCCTTCAAACGTAAGACTTTACCCAGACGGCATTCAATTTGACCACAAACTCAGGACTCCAGTTACGGGGTTCGAGGAGATTGAGGGAGGCTGGCGCGAGACAGAGCTGAGTAGAAAAATTAAGCCTTCCATAAAATAATAGGAACTTTATAGTGTGTGACCTCTGGTTTCAATACTCTGGTGTGTTTTTTTTTATTTCTCTGACTCAGTCATATTGGAACAATATTTGAGAAGGAGCTTTCTAGACATGTCTCTTTTTAATGGACCTTTCCGACCTGTCAATCACGCGTAGAATAATAACCAATCAGATTGCCCAATTTTCTTAAGCCACACCTGATGCGACAGAGTCGCCATAATCACGGCCGCTTCGATGCACAGGCTTACAGGGGCTTCAGCCCCGGGCCTACAAAGATCAGGGGCCTATCACGAGCCAATATATCTATTTTTAAATAGAGGTTTGTAATTTAGCAAAATTCTATATATATTATGTTATGGACCGACTTCTCAAAACCTAGAAAGAAGAAAGGATGAAAGGTTGTACTACTTACAACCACACTAATAGGCCTACATTCTGTTCTGAAAAGTCACCAGAAAGGCTTTGATTTTGTCATCTGTTAATCCATTAAGACCCAAGGCGCGTTCTAAAAAAGCATTCTAAAATTGCCTGATAACAACCGCCTAAAACCAGAGGGATTCCTGAAAAACCTGAAATAAAAAATGTTTTTTTACCGTGAATCGCTTAAATAAACTAATATTGAGGATGGGAAACAGTTTTTGAAATTAGAAAAAGTATTTATGAAAGTTTGATCATTGTATTTCGCTGCCTGAACTACCAGGAAATACCCTGCCTAGTCTAATGAAACCCAGGTGTTAAGTTGTAGTTTTGGTTAATGTTCAAGGCATAAAAAATTATTTCTTTCCAGCGAATCTCTTCATTACACCAATATTGTGGATGGGAAACAGTTTCTGCCGCTAGAAAAATTAAAAGATAAAAGATTGCTATGTGTATTCCGCTGTCTGAATAACCAGGAAATGCTGACGCGCCAAGATGCGTTGTATTAGAGACGGTTATTTTTGGTAGCGTACCTTAGAGAGATATCCTGCCAGAGTACAGACTACAGGGAGCTTGTCTCCTCCTCTTTCTAGAGCCGAAAACGAAAGTGTTTACGGTGGATTAAGGCTTGTGAAAGGCCCCACACACAACTGAACGTAAACAACATCAACAAACATAAGGCTGGCTGTATGCTCGAAGGTAAGCAAGCGAAAAATATGCATTCGTCTTCAGTGCCAACTGTTTATGCATTCTGTAATGGCACCTTTTACTTTTGATACAAATTACATTTGTATACACACATTATGTGAATACTTCTCTACACATAACGAGGTATTATTAGAAGGTTACTAGCTAGCCTACTGCCTATTTTAACTGGGGATAAGAGACCACAATTAAACAATATTCTACTTGAATAGGCTACTTCAACATCACCTCACACAGCTGATGGGATCAGAGGTCATTCATTATACATTACAAATGAAGACTCCAGCGAAAGTATAATCCTTCCGTACGACCACTACTCCCCCTGCCTTACATGTGCAGTAAGAGTCTTCTATTTTGTCATGTTGGATTTTAATATGAAGTGTGTGAGGTGTCTAACTCTTCTGCATCAATCGCCAACACTTTGCATTCACTATACGGCCACCCGCTCTGTCCGAAATCTTCATGTTATGAATATATCCTTGACTAAAAAGGTTGAGGCCTCTCTGTAGAACTCTGGCAAGGTAGACGTATTTGCAAAGAAACACGTCAATATTGTCAGGAATACGGGAGAGAGAATTTTTCTCAAATCTGTCAAAACGGTGCTGTTCGGTTGCCATTTTGGCCATGAGTAACAACATGACAACAGTAACCAAGGGAGGGGCGGGGCTTACCGCCTGAGTCGGGAAAGGTTCATTATCATTTCCCTATTGTTAAAATATCTAAATGGTTTATGTGACAGGAATAATGTCAAGTTACAGGGTTGTGATGGTCTGCCTTGAGTACAACAACATGCTCAGAGGGCATGCAAGTATTGCATTATATATTTGGCACTTTATAACATGTCAGTTAACCTGATCTCCTTGAGAGATGTTCCAACCTCGTGTGTGTTAGTACTAAGACACTGTGCAACACATGCATAAGCACACACACACCCACACCCACAGGAGGAGAATCGTGAGGGATATGGGGGGGGGGGGGGGGGGAGAAACAAAATAAAACAAATTTAGCTTCCTTTAAAAACCTATTTGTTACACAAGTAGTAGAGTATAATATCTGGGCTTGTGGAATCATGGCATCACAGTTCTTCCAGCTGCAGGCAAGGCTCCGGGGCACCTGGAGGTGGAAAGCATTTACTGGTTCACTGATTGAAATGAAACAACACACAGTTCCAGCGCACCAGCGTGGGCTTGTGCGCGCGCACACACACACACACACACACGCACACGCACTTCTTCCCTTATCCCTGTTCTGCACTCCGTTTTCCATGAACCGAAGGGGAACTGAGGCACAAAACAGATGCTGGATTAATCAAAGATTAATGGAAGGATTTCAGAGATAATTACATACATCAAATTCCATTGTTTGCACCATTATTGGCGACTCCCTCGAGACGAGACCCTCTGAGACTTGGTGTGCATTTTAATCACCATGCATGCCAGACATTAGCACCAATGTGATTTGGCATCTTTATTCCAGCAATCCAGCTATACACATAAACAATCAACCATAAGCGGTGTTCCTCAAACTGAAACAAGAGCTGTTTTCGTACAAACAATGTCATGTTATTATTTTCAAATGGAAGGAATCCCACCATATTCCCTTCTGAGAGCAATAAATAAAATGATATATACAGTACACACGTGTATATGTATATATATATATATATATATTTATATTATACACTGAAAATACATACATACATACATACATACACCTCCCTCTCTCGCCTCCTCCTTTCACAGCTGAGGTGAGGGAAAAAAACATGGAGGATTAGGTTCTGTGCCTCTAATCACTTAACTCCTCACACCTGACGGCACACTATTAACTTTGACTGTCTCCAGTGACCCCGCGGGTCGTTGCCCATCACATCAAGTTTTTATTAGGGAATTTTCCTCATCATTAGCCATGGCCTGGAAACGAGCCATTAATATTCATACTAGCAAACCAAAATGAGGTCCCGCCAATTTTTCATCATCCTGGCTATCAGTGCAGCTGCACCATTAGGACTGGCCCCAGTGCTGCACATTTACCAAGCATCATTATGGCTCCATAAAGCCCGTGCTCTGGGTCTGCTATGATGGGAAGGAGGGCAAGGTGGAGATGGAGGAGATGGTTGTGAGGCTCAGAGCCAACTGACACCCGTCTGAGAGAAACTGTCTAGCTCTGCCAACAATCTGCCTGGAAGTTTTATCCATAAAGATCGGCACTGTCAATGCTAACAACCCCTACAGTCTCTGCCAGGGACACAGCTGACAAACGGAATAACAGAGACTTCCCTCGGTGCTCTCACGTTAGTTTATCAGACTGAGATGGCATCTAGGAAACCGAAAAAAAAAAGAAAACTTTGGGAGAGTGTCAGGGCTTCTAGGAAGCGTTGACATTTTTGAGGATCAACTGACATATAGGGCTGTCCTATTGAGAGGTAGTGTGGTCGTCTTTAAATAAACACAGAAAAAAAAAAGTGTCACACTGTCAGAAATGTGGTTATAGAAATGGAACCATTATAAAATAGGGGTTTTTCAGTCTGCACGAGAATTCCAGGAATCTTTGAGTGAACACCTCCAGCATATCCAAGATGGCCGCCAGCTTTACAGAAGACTAATGTTGCCTCCCTCTTCCTGTCTGGCGCTCTGTTAGCAGTGAAGGACATTTTTCATTTCGGTTGCCAGTAAGAGTTGTTTCTCTGTATCCACGCAATGTGAACACGGGTGTGATAAGGCTATGCTGAACGACAATGTCCCAGGCATCTCATCACTGATAAGAATCCTCTCTTTCCCAATCACCTTAGCTGAGACTAGCTGATCCTCACACAGGCCAAGGGCTTCTTCTGTGCCCTGACAGAGCAAGATAACCCTTAGTAAAGACTACTGACTGAACAGGAACCTATACAGTAATTATTGGGACATGGTATGGTGCAGAACAAACAAAGAAGCAATTATTGTTTTATATTTTGTGAATAAACTTCTACCTATAGTTAAGTTGCGAAGCAAAGACAAAAATTGTCAGATACTTCTACGTTGGTATAAAAAGCATATCTACAGGATGGTGGACTTTGCAAAATCACCAATTTCTTAAAATGATGAACAAAATTAAGCAGATTGCGTAGGCAAGAGTGCAGACACACTAAAACAGATGCAGCTGTTTCGGTGTACAGTAGTCCGTCTAATAATTAGAGTCATGGTGACAAAAACACTTTGTTATTCTCGTATGTGGTTCGGTGGCTGTCACAGTGTACATCTGAGTCGCCTCATTATAGAGAGAGTAGTCAAATAAAAGCCGGCGCTGCATTCTCCCGTCAAGACTGTCTAGCGCACATGCAAACAGGCAAAGATGAATAAACATTAGCTGTTGTGGAGAGGCCTAGACTTTGAGCCGTGAGGCTCACAGAGATCCGTTTTGTACGGAATAAAAATATTTAATTTCAATGACGGATGCGAGGCAAAACTAAATTAAAAGGAACCCATGCTAACTGTTAAAACAAATTACTTGCAGCAGACTAAATTACATTTTCTGCTCCATCGCCGAGATCAAACAAAGCTAGCTTGACTCTGCTGCAGTAATGATTTCCTGCACTCACCTCCGTTTTCATCCCAGGGGTGTTAATAAACACCCAATCTGGCTTTCCGTTTGTTTGTTTGCTTTATTTATACATTTCCCAGCTCTGCCGCATCTCATCATTCTCCCTGGCCTCGCCTGTGCCGCTGGAAGGCTGGGCGAATTAGAGAGATCTAATGTAATCCCAGGGACAGCGGGATCCTGCAAAACGTGCTCAATTAAAGCAGGATGAGCCCAGTGGGAGCGCCCCTGGTGGAGCGTGGGGTGAGTGACACGGCCCTTTGGTTGCGATTAATTAGCATGTTAAGTGTAGGGGGCATGCTAGCCGGCTGCAAGCTATGGACCAATCATGTGTCATTCAACCTCCGACATAACTAGCGCCAAAACAAGACTGCTCCGCCTTTTACCTCTCCTCCTAGCCAAATGTACAAAACATCCCTTGTCCCACTAGAGCTGTGAATAAACACATACTGTAGGTGTGATGTGAAAAGACTAACAAATGGGTAAAAAAAACATATGCTGACAACATTCTACAGCTTTGAGTTAAATAAATCAAAGCTAAGCAAGGGATTATACATAATGATACATAATTTGATTTAAAAAAAGCTAGCGCTAAACCTGCTAATACCACATCAGTTTTTCCATTAGGCCTACATCATGAAGGTTGAACAGCTTGAACTGTGGCCTAGATGCAGACAACTGTGGAATGCTCCACGCCATTCTTTCAATGTATTTCATTTCAGATCTTCCTCTGAAATGGTTTCTTTGCCATTGTAAAACTCTGATGTTTTCCAGTGTTTCATGTATTTGCTGTACAGCAGTACACCACAGAATACAGCCTCAAGGCTCTTGTTTTCATATTGACTGGCCCAGCAGGGGGTGGACTTCAGCATGAAAGACTGCTGCCCAACGGATAAACATTTGGCTGGGCAATCTAGGACAAAACAAAAACACCCACATCTGCATCAGATCAATCCACTTCGCCTTTATTAAAGAAAGACTTTTCTACAGATTGTGTTATTGCCCCGATGCTCGTCAGTGTTGCGTCTGAGAGATTGAGTTGAGTCCCTCAATCATATCAGTTCAGAGGATTACAGGTGAATGTCTAGTGGACCTAGAAGAAGCAAAAAGCAACTCTGCTAACCTTCATCCAGCACACTGTGTTCTCACACATAACATAACGCCAGAGTAAAGGTTAGACGTGGCAGGGGCAGAATTAAGGGCCGACAGCTTTGAGGAGAATCTTGAGTCCTGTCATAGTATGTGAGGGTACACGGCGCACCGGTCCTCACTACATGGGGTTCACAGGTGTTATTCTAGGCCACTGGCTGCTGCTGTTATACGCAAATGTGCTCCAATAAAAACGAACCTCCACTCAGCTCCTCTTGAAAGCCTTCTAACTCAGCAGATAGCATCCTGCGTAGTTTATGACAAGCAGGCTCCTGTCACTGACCAGAGAGAATGAAAGAGAGAGAGGAAAAGAAACTAGTTTTGTCAACTAAACACTCCCCTATTACATGAATACAAAATATGGCATTAAGGGGCACGTTGTTGTCTGGGCAACCCAGCTTTGATTAAGTTGTGGTGGAACGCGTTTTGAATGAGGAGCCCCACCATGACGCATGTTTCATGTCATGGTTAGGATAACAGTGGGGGTCTGGAGCAGGAACTCCCAACCACCAGGGGGCCCCGATACTGCCATCCCTCAGGCCCACTACTCCTCTTACTGGTCACAGAGTTGAACAAGACAGAAGTTTGGAGGAAGAAGGTGAAAGAAAATATTGAAGATTTTAGACAGGACAAAGAAATGATGGGCACCTCCGCAGAAAAAAAATTGGGAGTTACCTATAATGCTTAAATACCTCTAAACTAAACCTGGAGGTGAGCCACACTACCTACCATAACAAATAACTGCCATTTAAACTGAGAAGTGTTTAAATTCGGAGTAGGCCAAAACTTAATTACAGCTACTCATGGTCTAAATGAGGACTGAGTCAGAGAGAGGTTAAAGAATTAGGATAATAACTGCATTGACCCCAGAGGAGAAATTTGGGAAATTACTCCTGTAAGCAGTGAGGGATGGATTTGGATTAACTTTAAAATAGCAAGCTTTCCTAGATGAAGTCATTCAACTATTCTCATGACACTACAGTTTTGAACAGTGTGCCTATGAAGTATGTTAAACATGATATTATCTCTGCAGGCAATGTCATGGTAGTGAACCCTGCGGTTTGCCCCAAGTGGTGTGAACTTGATAGCTGAGAAATGGACCATTCATCACTTTAACACATCGCCAAGGTCAGAGTCTGTTGCCCTGGAGCACTGTAGCAGGCTTAATATACTAACACCAACCATTCAAGGAAAATTACAATGACTTTGAATGCACTCGTTTTACTCAACATTCTTTTCTGGGCTGGCAGTATGCGGAAAGCCAGAAAGTGCCCACTTATCAAAGATGCCATGTGGGGCAAAAAAGGCCCTGTTTCTCTGTGCCATCTCTGAGAGGAGGGAGAGCAGGCCAGACTTCTGGTGGTCATCTGCTGCAGGCCAGAGAGAGCGCCTCCTGGGGGACATCAGTGGCGTCCCAGGCCAGGCACGGCTCGGACTGTCTCCAGGACCCCCCCCTCTAGGCACTGCCGCCTGTTGGCCTGCGCTGTGGACACCACCATCTGCCGCCTCTCATTGGTAGGAGCTGCAAGAGAGAGGTCTCTCCTGATTGGGCGTGGGGCCAAGGGGCTGAAGCGAGGGGGGGGGGGGGGGGCGCGGGGCTCCCTGGTGTTCCAGAGAGAGCCACTCCATGGCACTTTCCTCATGAGCGGCCCTCCGGAGGGGGCTGCTGGAACGTCTCGGAGCCATCTGGGGAGAAGTGGAGCGTGGCAGGGAGCAGCAGCTGGACGCCTACAGCTGCTATTTAAGCCCTGGCAGAACAGCTCCATCCGTCAGTCAGCAGGAAACGCGGGTCGCACAGCAGAGCAGAACCCGGCCCAGTGGAGCTTACCATACAGACATCCAGCGCAGAGCACATCCCACAACACCTACCTCATCAACTCACAGCCTCCAAACAGTGGGCTGAGACCTTTTGAGAACTTATCACTATGTGCCCCAAAAGCCATTGTGACATGGTGTGTTTGTGTGTGTGTGTGTGTGTGTGTGTGTGTGTGTGTGTGTGTGTGTGTGTGTGTGTGTGTGTGGGGCACACATTCCAACAAACGGCTGTTCAGTCACGTTAGACATGTAGAAGAGTGGGCATTTTTGTCAACATGTGGGGTACATCTATTTCTGGTGCTGTGCTCTGCGGTCGGGCTTGTATACACCCGTTAGGAGCGAGTTACAAGTTCAGAACCAGCAACTGGCCGCGCTATCTTAAATTAAAGATGTGGAGTGCGGTTTGTGGAGTAGTGTACTTAAGATGGTATCACTGTGCAAAGACAAGTGTGAACAAGGCCCAGTCAGATAAGGTGAGCTAGTCTCATTACACCCAGGGAATCCGCGTCCGCTTACAGCTGCACTTAACTACTGTACAAGTAAACACTGTGGAGTAGCTTGATGAAAGCAAACAGTGGCAGGTGGACCACCATTCTGCATGTACTGTGATGGAGCCCTGTTTTCTATGTTGGCAACCAAAGAAATGATATTGTATGCTACGTTTGTAATAATAAAAAGTACCTGAGGACAACAAGAGGGCAACAAACGAGGCACGTTATTGTGATACAGTTGGTGGAACTCTAAACCTGACAATTAAAGATATTCACAGAGAGGTCACATGACATATTAAACAGAACTACACCAGATATTTTATCAAGGCAGCACCATGTGCATGGAACATACACTCACTCCCACACATACATCCAAGCACGCACAGGCACACACACACCCTCAACCGTGCACTAATGATCAATAGCCATAAGAAAAAAAAAAAGAACTGGATTCTCAGCAAATGTCGATTGGCCGCAAGAGACCGCACGGGAGGTTTTCTCACTAAGCTAAACAAGTTTCGAATCTTGTGTGGATCCCTAGAGCTCAGCCCCCTGATATTCTACTGTATGGGGGGAAAAGCCTGCCTGTCAGGAGAACATTAATTAAAGTGTTAAAGGTACAAGAAGTATTGACCTGTTCTCTACAAGCAACCACCGCCATCCGGCAAACCCCAATGCCCCCAGAGGTAAAGTCTTCAACTGACTCAGGCCCGGGAGCTAACTGGAAAAAAAGGCCCACTAAGACCAATTAAGGCCTTCATTGGAGACTGAAAGGAAGACAAATGGAGGCAGAAGGCCCGATTACAAGAAACCTTTGTACAGATGTAAAGCAATTAGAGCAGTCTCGGGGGCCAGACAGTGCGGTACCTGTGAGTCATAGATCCTACAGCCAGTCGAAAGTCGGAACAATTCCTCTTTTCTGTTTAGGGCCCCAGTCAGCCTGTGTATTAGTGTCATATATCAGCCGATAGGCCCGGTATTGGTTTCTCCGGTGCAGGGAAGAGGCAGCAGTCAGCCAAAGAGGGCCACTCCACCCTCCATTATCTGTCTACAGGGAGAACAGGGCATCTATTATCCATTCTGAAGGAGGCCTTCTCGATAAAACAAGGGCAGATAGGAAGTGTGGAAGCTCTCAGGTGCCTTCATCCACCGGGGAAGTTTGTCAGGGAGGTCACTGGGATAAAAGCAGGGGGTAAATTACACTCCACGGCCCCTGCTAATCACCGATTGGACCACGTTTAACCAGAACCAGGCCATGACCTCCCCCATCGCTACGGGGAAGATTTCGGACAACCTCCAAGTCACTGACAGAGCCGGGGTACAAACCTCAAAGTAAATATCTATGTGCTGCTGCTGCTGCAATGCAATCCAGTTGACGGGTATTATTATATACATTATAATAATAACAATATCATATTATATACATTCCTGGACTGTTATCATAATTTTGCCACCATTCACTCTACAGTATCCTCATCAATTTGTGTCACTGCAGCGTCCAACATATAATCTTGTAGACTGCAGACTGTCCCAGTAGCATAGTGTTTCAGCAATAGCCGAATGTCATTGGTGCTCATGAAAAAGAAAGTCGTAAAGCAGTTTGGGTCACAATCTGCGGACAGTAACAAATTGATCGCTAATGGAAATTGATGTTGGATGGTTCCATCTACAATTAACTAAAGCAAAAATCCTCCTCGCGACCCAAGATTATGAAATAATTTTGACAAATGAAGGCTCGGAATATAACGACCTTTTCCCCTCCTCCAAGAGGAGGCTTGCTGGAGCCCTCATTATTTATGGCCGGCTCTAAAAAGCAGGTAGAGGAGAATGAATGTCTGCCTGTCATTGTGTGTAATGGGGCTTATAATGGTGTCCTGCACTCTGCATAATGAACCCCACCCCCCCATACGAAAGCTAGCCTCCATTCATGGCTGCTTCTGAGAGCAGCACATACCTCAGCACAGGCTCAGTCTCTAATGCTCTGAAAGCCCCCCCGGCCTGTGAGTGGCAGTGTGGCCCGTTTAGAGTGGACAGAATAGGTCTGGTCGGTGAATAACCGGAAGTGACGTTGCACGAAGAAACTCGCCGAAAACAAACGGCTCTCAAAAGCAGTGTTTGACATTTTCTTGTAGCTAAATAGCTAAATAATTGAACATTTCGAAAAGTTGTTGTGCTTCACGCTTGGTTGCCAGGTTTTGACAGCTGTTTGTTTTCACCGAGTTGTCAAGCCATTGTGACGTCACACCGACCAGACGAATAGGTCAAAGCTAGTGAAAAGGTCCCTGGACTCATTCCAGCAGCTACTGTACTGTAGCTATATGTCTGCACCTTAGTTCACACCTTACTACAGTATCAAAGTAACACAGTCTAACTGACTTATAGAGGTGATTTGAAAGTATCTGAAAGTGTGAACTTTTCTAATTCCAATGGTGTAAAAACAGTTCTGAAAAATTCATAAAGCACAGATGACATTAAAGCCACGATGTAGCATAATAAAATAGATGTGCTTGCCATTGCCAGTAATAAATCTGTACACACCGCAAAGCAATATTCAACGAAAACCATTCAAGTTAACAATTCAAGCCTTATTAAGTCCCTGGACGCTTCTTTAAGGACCTCAGCAGATGGCCAAATACTTGGCACCGAAAAAGAGCTGTTAAATAGTCTTGGAAAAACTACAGGCAAGTGGCAAAAGTTCATGCCAAACACTGCATTTCACCAACAACCAAAAAAGAAAGATCTAGCCGTCGGAAAAAAGAAAGAATAAAGGAATATTAACAGACAGTGACAAGACCAAATGACAGTAAATGCAGGACATGTGACACTGTCTGGTCAGTGTGTATCCAATCGTACTGTGGGACTAGCAGCTTTACTCAGTCCTAGATAATCACCGTCACAATAACATTGAGTGAAGGGGATAAACAGGGGTTCTGCTTCAGATCAAGAAACAATCTACAGCTCTCTGGGAAGATCAGAGACTCCCTGTCCTGATCTGGTGTGGAGGATTGGCCAGCAAACATCCTTTAGTCGGGGGCCAAGAGATTAGGTGTAAAGACATTTTGCGGCGAGTGGAAACACATTTAAGATTTTACAGGATCACTTTGGGGATTTGGAATCAATAACACAGATAGAATCTGCCAGAAAGATCCACGACAGAGGAAAGCAAATATAAAGCTCATATCCTGTGCATACCCCTTCATACAGTCCATAAAGACTGGAGATCTATGATTGTTGCGTTATAGTCTTGTAAATGTGAAGAAATACAATAGTCACACACAGAGGAAGGCAAGAGCTTGGAGCGCAAAGCAGTGGAGTACGAAAAGACAAAGGGTGATTGGCAGCAGATGCAACTTTACTGGGAATAATATCTCTCTCCAGGCCTAGACAGGCAAGAAGAGATTATCAATCATTCTCCGCCATCTAGCCTTTGTATCTATTTCTGGTCATGCTCTATTGTTTTACATGGGCTGAAGCACTTTGTTATGATCGGTGAAAGAAAACAAGATTCGTGTTAGGAGGGAGTAAGACAGAAAACGGCCTCCAACATCACACAACTGTCAATGGCTACGCCTTGTTTCTTTCTTCTGTTATTCATCCAAGGCCTTGAAGAACTCGCTGCCAGAATTGGACTTTCTATCAAATGCTAAAGCGCTGACATGCTGGGCTCCAGCGTGAGCTATGGGATGATGACTTGAGGGAAGAATAACAATGGGGAAAATACTTCTTAAAGCCAAGCCCAACACGGCTCTTTCATGTTGGGCATGTTGTGGGCGATATTATGGCCCTGCTCACGTCATCCCCCTGTCTCCTGGATGACCTCTCCTTTGAAGTAAAACTAGGAAAAACGAAGTAATTTACTACCACAAAGATATAGCCTCCCTCTCGAAGTGCATCTGAACATACGTATTTGTTAGACTGAAAAAAAAAACACATCAGATATCACATGAATAATAAAAGGCACCTGACAAATGGCATCTTTCTCCATCCCAAAAGAAGCCTTTAATAGAGAAACAGCACCTAGGGGGAAAAAACATGTCTATGAACCTGACATTAAAGACAATCCAAGGACGTTGTATCCCAAGCGTTAGATTGCTTTCACGTCCGATGATTAGCCTCATCCATGCTAATTACAGTGAATGGAAACTAATTAAGAGGAGCTATGCGTCGACTAATGAGCATTTGGGGCTCTGTCCATCTTACATAGCTAAGACATAGTTTGCTCTGTACTACCATTCACCCCCCAACACTCCACTCCAGCTACTGCTCTCTTTAAAAACTCCTCTCAGCCATTTAAAGCCTCCTTTGTGTCATTCACAATTTAGGCAGTAATAGGATGAGCAATTAAATCCTCAGTTGGACGAACAGGGGGAATAGCTATTACTGGGACTAGTGAATGCACATTTTTCATTGAAATCAACATTAGATGCGGATGCTGGGTTTCGGTACAGATAGTTTCCATCAACAGATATCTCCCCTTGGTTATTCCACACGTTTCCCCCGTGGTATATCCTAATGATGTGCACAGCGCTAGCTTGGCCGCTAATAAGGAGCTCTAGGAGGCAGTGGCGGGCTCTCGCAGAAGCACACCAACTACCTCAGCAGCTATAGCAGCAGCTTCACCTGCCAGTAGCTAGGGACTGGGGGGTTAACCAGGGCAGGACCCACGACTCTAAACTGCTGAGCTGTTAAACAGAGGTTCCACTTCCATCTGGCCACAAAGGGGCTTTTCCCGTCCAGGTAGACAGGAATGTAATTAGGCCAGGCTAGCTGCTAGCTGTCAGAGGAAACTACTTCAGCCCTAAAGCTACAGTAACTACTGGACCACCGACCTGCCCGAGAAGGCATTAACCCAATGCAAAATCTCCAAACAACAGTCCAAATAACAGCCTGTGGCCTCAGCATTAGTAATGATGAATGAAGAAACCACAAATGTCAGACTTCCTCACACACAGTAAGGAAGTCTGACATATAGTGCCATCACACCGGGCATTATAAACCTCTTATTAGCGATGCTAATATAAAGCTACAGCTTGACAATGTCCCTCTCCTACATTCCTCCCTCTCTAATCTGAAAGCAAGTACGCCGTTCCTTTCCAGCAAGAACCAGTCCTTGATGTTTTCATTACAGCAACACTTGCTATTAATTCCAAGGTTTGTGCCATATCGTTTGTCGTCTTTGACAGCGCCATTTATAACTCAACAAATTCAATTTGCATCTTTTACGAGTCAATGCGGACAGTCATGTTAGACATACGATAACCCCACAATGCATCACGTAGGCCAACAAATCCTTGCTTAAACAAACGCCGACGTATGCACACAAACAAAACAAACAAGCATACACGTGTACCTCAGTCTGGCTTCACAAAGGGAGCCCAGTTTTGTAATTAGGCATATGAGCTGCAATCAGAGCGCCGAGTGACAATACCTCTCCAGCGACTTGTTTTGCTAACCTCTGCGAGGCCGCAGGCAGAGGTCCACTTACCCCGTCAGAACAAGCCCACCGCTGAAATCAAAACACTGAAATCAAAACACTGAAATCACTCCATTCTGCCGCAATGCCACTGATTAAATGCGCGGTGTGTAGAGAGCAATTTGCTAAATTACAAGTATTTTGCACATGTAAATATAGTTTAATTACTGCAATTAAAGAAGATTATGGGAGATTGGCAGACAGGGAATGTAATGTTGTTTTAATTAGAGTTTGAATGCACTGTAACACAAACAGAATGTTAACCCCTCAGAACAGAATGGGTTGTTAGGCCCTGACAAATTGTATCCTGATGCTGCTTTCTCACAGCTTATAATCATTACCTGCAGTTACAATGTGTAACCGAAAGAGAGAGAGAAAGAGGGTGGGAATGAGAAAGACGGCAAATTATAGTCAAGAAAAGGAAAAAGTGAGAGAGAGGAGAGGAATACGGAGAGAATGAAAAACAGATGGAGCTCTGCTCAGCCACGCTGCTCTAGGAGTAGCAGAGGCTGACTTAGGATGACAAGTAAAAATATTTTGACAACAGTTAATATGGCATTAGAGGCAATTAAATTGGATTTAGACTCAAAGATCAATCACAGAAAATTAGAAACAGCCCTAGTGCTTGGAAGCGAAGAGCCTCGGAAATTAAGACTAACAAAAGGCTTTGGAGGGACATCAAAGCTAAGCCAAGGAAAAGAGCGAACTAAGCTGACGAGACTTCAAGGAAAAATAAATTCCTCACAACAAATATAAAGGATACGAGGATCAAAAAGCTTTCGCCTACCATGGATTACAAAGGTGGACAGACATAATGCAGTGACATACAGTATAGCAATTCCAATTAGAACCGCCCGAGAGGGAAAACACATGTTCAGCCCAGTAAGGGCACACATCAGATGTATGTGGCCCGTGTTGCTAGGCCTATATCTCCGGTTGAGGGATTCTGGGGTCATGTACTAGCGGTCTCTATATGGCTGTGTAGAAACATTTAATACATTTCAGTCGATTGCCTATTAGAAATTCAAATTGAAAGTTCAATGCCCTTACTTCAGCTCAGCAATAAAGACTGCCTTGGCAAAAGCCATTTAAGAGCTTAATCTCTTTATCATGCGGTATTTGGAGACCTAACTTTGCTCTTGTTAGGCAGATCAATCGCATTCATTTACAAAATAGGGGAAAATGTCACCCTTCATCCTTTAAACCGCAGCTCAGCAACGGAGGCGCATTAAAGAGAGCGACCGCTGCTTTTCCCCCGTATTAGCAGAAATAGGTGTCATAGGAGACTTGACCTACAAATTTTAATTACCACATGAAACATTCAGCTTGTGAGATGAATGGCTACATCCAGAGAGTAGGTAACCCCTTTAAGGGCCAACCAAATTAATGGCAACACATTTTCTCTCTCACACACACACACACACAAACACGCATATAATAGCATCCACCGTAATTATACTGAATTATGGTAAAGATGAGAAACAAATTGAAAAATTTCTGATGCGTAGTGTGTAATTCTGGCCACTGGGAGGAAGAGCAAATCAGTCGAGAGTCCCTGTACCACATGGAAATACACAAGGATTCAAAGCGTTGAGGGCATATACGTCGTGCATGTATATGCATATCAGGTCCAATCACAAAGAATAATATGTAAACATATATACAGTAAATAAAGATAACTAAGAAATTATCATCATGACATACTGTAACTATTATTAGCATCCTTGGTTGGGGAAATTAAATATAAACACCTAGATTGGAGAAGACTGGAATATTCCTCTGAGACCCTCCCTAAAAATCTATGAAAGCCTTTTGCTTCTCATGGATTCTGTATTGATAGAGTTGCTGGATGGTTGGAGCCAATCCCGAGGGACTATCCATCCCATAATGCAATGTCTGTGGTTTTGTACATTTCAACTAGCACGCATGGAAGTCCTGCCAACGAGTAGTAAAATAGTATCAAATCATTTATTGTTTAACATACTGTAAGATATTATCATGTTATGAAATCAGAGCAACAGCCACAAAGATTAAAGACTAAATGGTTATTATTATATTGTCTTTTATTAATTATAGAGACTAACAGACTTTACTAAATTAAACAAGTTAAAATAACCTAGATGTATTTTTTACAGATGACATTAACAGGGAATGATACTCACTGTAGTCAATTCTGCTTCAGGATATAGAAATCCCAGAAGTCACACGAGCGTAGCCCCTGAAGTAAGTCCAGTCAATCAGTACTTGTGAATAACGCATGCATGTGTAAATGGTCACATTTGCTATAGAGCCAAACTGAAAATGTAGTTCAGACGCATCGTCTTCGGTTCTCACGGTTTTCCACCAAATCAAAGTCATCTGAAAATGATGGACAGGTCACAGGGCAGTATGAAAAAATAGCCATTGAGTAGTCGGCGAGTTAGGGAAACTTTAACATCCACAGTCTTCAAGTTGTCACGTAAGTCAGTGGCTTTTAGACAAATTGAACAAAATGGACCCTTTCAGGGGCCTCAGTGAAGGAGCATGTCAGCTCGGGCCACAAAGGGGCCCCTGCGAAAAAGGTTTGAATGGCTGCATTATCCTCTCTGTGGCTCCACCATCCAAAGGCCCATTTCACACCTACCACCACCTGCTATTAGCTCTCTTACAGTTCTTACTGGAGATTACTGATGCCTGCCATTGCTTTGACCAAAAAAAAAAAAAAAAAAAAAAAAAAAAAGTGGGCATGGCAATTCTTATTGAAGACAAAAGCCCTTTAACCCCCCCCAACCCGCGCTTAACTTTATCCACACCCGGTTGCGTTACGGCC
>JAOEHI010000006.1:4060958-4085294 GCA_025447815.1 Percopsis transmontana | reverse complement strand
GAGAGAGTGAGAGAGAGAGAGAGAGAGAGAGAGAGAGAGAGAGAGAGAGAGAGAGAGAGAGAGAGAGAGAGAGAGGGGAAGGATGTGATAATCGTGTAGATCCATTTTTATGGACAAGCAAGAGAAAAAAAAAACTTTAATCATTTTTAAAGCTGTTGGACAGAAACTTATTTGCAGATCAATCTGTGCTGGCTGAACGCTGGCTGCACAAGCCATCGATACACAAACGCCGCAAGGGACCGCCGGCGGTGAGGCACTCCAGAACGGCTCGTATTGGACAGGCATGAAACTAAACTGAGTGGCTGTGAAGAGGCGGGCAGCATTGCTGTGACACATGGATACACAACAGTGGCGGCCATCTTGAATTTCACTGCATGCTGTGTTATTATAGAAGGCAGTGAGGGAGAGAGCCTCAACTGTAACTGGGGATCTATTATCATTAAGGTAATGCTAGCTAATGTGACATTTACAGCATGTAGCAGACATTTTTATCCAAAGTGAGTTACAATTAGTAGACTACATTTGTCAATAGCTGAATAGGTCATACACCAGTCATTGTAACCAAACAACATTCTGTTAGAATAATGGCAGCAGTATGTCCTCAAGGCCAACTTAGCTATACATTGTACAACATACATTACCTATTAACATATCAACCAACCCCCCAAATAATTGCTAACAGCCTAAATACCACCAAAGTGCTTCACCTTTTATGAGCTGATCCTAACACAGAGCAGGAAATAGTTTATTTTCCAAACCCTGGAGGAGATGTTCTGTGTTAAGGTCACGTGTCATTCAGGCCTTTAGCGTCCCGTTTTGGTACCCGACAACAAAGTAGAGGTGCTCATTGATTGTATGCAGGCAAGAGAATAATGGGGCTCAACAGGATCAATGGAAGGAATCAATGGCATCAATATATAAATGGACAAATGAGTGGAGATGAGTGAACTAGTGTGTGCTAGCCAGACCATGCAGAGGATGCCATACATGTTAACAGTGTTATATAGAGCCGAGTGAAGATTAAAAACATGATCAATTTACCATCACTAAATTCCAGGATGATTAATTTTTTCTCAATATTTAGTGTTATCCATGTGAAAAAAAAGAATAAAACGAATCGTACCACTTAAGTGGTTCCGCTTGAATTAGCATGTATGGTGTAAATTGCCCTGTATATACAGTAGGACAATGTTGGAATGGAGCAGTATGCTACTGTACAGAGCAGCTAATCCACCCAGTTGGCCGGGGCGGCGGCCACATCCCCACCCAGTAGCAGCTCTTAACGCTGGCTTCACCGGCTGGCTCACACTGCTGTGACTGCCTGCTGGAGGCCAAGGCGCTGTGCACGCACACACACACACACACACACACACACACACACACTCCATTCAGATTAAATTAGACTGAATAAATAAATTAATAAATGAGATACTATCAAATACAGTATAATTATCTCAAGTTTATAATCAACCGCAGGTGACATAAGCCGTGAGAAGTTCCACAAGCCTAATATTGCGGTGGTGCTCTGAGGAATTATTCATTATGAAAATTCATTACTCATAAAGATATTAAATATTATCAAAATTGAAAAAAACAAAACTAAAAACATATTCATATCCAGAATATAGAGGTCGATATGCTACAGGACACACATGTAGATGCATGTGTGTGTGTGCATGTAATTAATAATCCTTTTGTACCAGTACGCTTTATTATACAGTAGCATCAGTAAATAGGTTATAATATAAAAATTATTGTTATGCTATTTACAGTAACCCAAGTATTTTAATTTTTGAGGCCAGAGGAAAACGTCCAAATAATTTACTTAATTCACCCCCCCAAACCCCCCACATTTCTTACAAACAGGACAAGCATGTTTACATGTAAATCATGTGAAACACGGATGATTATACAACCAAGACAATGACCTACACTAAAACACGCAATGACATGCAAGAACATCTTCATAAATCTTTTCTTTCTTTTTTTAAAAAAAACAACGGTGTATCTGCTCCCACATGTGTAGAACACACCGCAGGTGACTGGAACACTGTGTCGTTATGTGGCACCAGAGAGTTACTCCCAACGGTTTCTTTGACAATAATATGGCCCAGCCTGCACGGGGGGGAACTTTTCCTCATTTTATGAATTATGTCGAAAGAGACACCCGGCACTGAGTCGCGCATCCTTTGCCGTGAAATATGTCCTCTGTCTTTGACGCGGCCAGGGTGAGGACTGTGAAATAATGATAAAGAATTAATTTCATCTCAACATGGCCAGGCTCCCTCACACATACATCAGCCATGTCACAATACAGGACTCGCAGCCCAGTGAAAATAAGACAAGCAGCTAGGCATGGTGGAGAACTGCAGGCTACTGCCACTACATGCTCTATATATCTCCCACCAGGAAAGGAGGCATGGGGGAGGCTTATTTCCTTCTTTCCTTCCTCACTCACTGAAACCATCAATCTATGGCTTGCCATCCATTCTTCCTCACCGTGACATTTCTCCTCACATCTATCCTCAATCTCTCCCTATACCTCGCTCTCCACCCGCCCCTGTCCCTTCCTCCTGGGAGGTGATCACAATCTCATTAGCCACTGCTGGATGAGGCGTCCTCTCCTCTCAGGTTCAAGGTGATGGAAGATTAGGCCGTTTGCCTGCCACCCCTCAAACTCATTCCGCATTCACACCGCGCAGCTCGCTGCCCGTGAACACCAAATTACATTGAACCTGGGGAGTCTAACTCCATTAATTTTAAATGGAAGATTAATTTAACAATATGCAGCAGATATTTGTTACAAACCCATCATGTAGAAGTGACGCCCGGCAATACATTTGCGGCCGTCTTACTGTGGCTGCCAGGGGCAGCAGCACGAATAAATCAGGGCCAGTTACAGCTAATATCTATTTTCATGTGTCCAGACACCTTCCTGGACATGCCACGCACACACGCACACATGCACGCACACACGCACGCACACACGCACGCTCGCACGTGTGCATGTAAGGACTTAACTGGCGTCGTTAGCAGAACTACTATAGACTGTAACTAAGAAGAATACCCTCTCCTCTCACCGCAGTGTCAAGATCTGCACCTGCGACCCATTCTTAGGTTGTGCGTCTTATGCCCAATGCTTGTGAAGCTAGTGCGTAGATAATTGTTTATTTAAAATATCTGTGTTAATATAATATTTAACAAATATTTGGTGCTGTAAACATTAACACGTACAGTAATGGTATTCTCCGTAAGCCTACACAAATACGAGGCCCAAGGCTGCCAAGCCCCGGGGCTCAGAATAGTGACAAAGACAGAAGGCGGGCATCCATTTCATCTAAAAGGCCAATATCCCTCGCCGGCGGCTGACTGAGGCTCCCCTGGAACGCCACATAAAGCTTACCCAAATGGTCTCGGTGCGGCCTCAACATGTCAGCCTGAGATATGCACATCAGTGCACTGTGACAGTAACTCCTGATCGTATTACACACCTCAGCAGTGCTTATGTCCCATTACCGCTGCCTGGCCCGGCCCAGCTGTGATTACAGCCCCCTGCGCGCACACACATACACACACACACACACACACACACACACACACACACGCACACTGATGGCCATAATGCGCAAGCGAAACAGTCATTTTGGTGGGGAGAAGAAGGTGGCATGGGTTTGGGTGGGGGGTTGGTGAAGGTTGTGTTCCAATGGAAGGAGGGAGGGGGCATTAACGCTTTAATGGCGTCCCGTCACACAGGGGTTAGGCTGTGACTTTTAGCTTCCCGTATGCCACGCCCTCCTTCACCCTCCCCCACACACCACATGCCCGCCGGCGTCGATTGACTCAGACTCATCTTTCTGGCTCTTTAACGTGAAATTTCTTCGGGGAGCTAGGCCTAATTAGAGGAATTGATAACCCCGCTGCTTATTAACGAAGCCAATACATTTCAAAGTCATTAAAGATAACCACGGCAATAAGTCTGGCTATAAGCATCACTAGGCTTCACAGCCAGCGTGTCGAGGTTGTAAAAAAGTAGGGGGCGGCTGAGGGGGGAGGCAATTCTTGCTCATTCAACTGTAAACACTCCGTTATTGGAATCCTTAAAACCGGCAGAGTGGGAGAAAATTACACGACCAAATCTCCCTTTTTCCTGCGAGTTAATGAAGAATTAGGGTTCCCATTTGCCGAATTAGACGGTTCACGGGAGGTCCGGGCACCGTGAAAAGTGTGTTTGACAGCACTGTCAATTTAGCCACAGCACAGCTCACGGGCCCGTGGCAGAACATCATTCACAACTGTCACAACCACTTATCTTTCTCATTGTCACCAAACCAACAAAATTCAGGTCAAGATTTTTTTCCCCTCACTTGCCTCTCTTCATTACAATTTTCCACAGCACGCTGGAGCCAACTGGCTGTAGAGAGTCTATTCCTTTAAGAGCATAAATCTTGACACATTTTCCGCTACTTTCTGCTATATTGATGTTTAATGCATGAGTGAGTCACTTGAAAACCTATTCCGATAGCTGTCCACATGGGGAATAAGTCATGGATTGATAATCTGTTTTGTGATTTGCAATAATACTGTCCTCTATCGCGTTTCTGTTTACGCGTCATCCAGTAGGACTGGATTTCATAGCGGGAATAAGCCTTTAGGACATTTACAGTGCAGCCATATTTACTGTGTATATAACAGATGAATAAAATGCATACAATATCGCAAATAATTGTCCTATTTTAAAATGGTTTAAAACGAGTTTCTTCTTTTTTCCTCCATCCAATACCACCCTGGTGGGTTACAATGATGTGTTAACATGGCCTTTCTGTCTGAGGCTGTGGGATTAAGTCTCAGAAATAGCCAGTCAAGGTGGCCTATAACAACCACATTACTCATGGTTCTCCAAAAGAATTGGAGCAGGGTGTGTGACAGGGAAAGGACTTAGCTGGGAGAGCAACGGTCCAGGCTAAATGCGATGAGATCCTGTGCCCTGTGTAGTCTCGTCTCGGCTGCTTACACCTTGGTGGATTCCAGAATTGATTTTTTTGATGATCTGGCCAGACAAAGTCGGTTAATATCTTTATCAATGGTGCTAATCTTAAAGCTAAACTAAGATAATCTCACAGAAGCTAACAGAAGCAGCAGCTATGAGTAGAGTAGCCTACAACACAGACTGGATCGTTTATCTTAAACTTTAGGAACTATATCTGCCTCTAAACAACATAAGAACATCAAATAAGATGTGCTGGACAGGTATTTTTTTGTTTTCTTTTTAAGAAAAAATAAAAAATAAAAAAGAATTTTGGCAGGGACATCATACAGTATATGCAAATCAAATGCAAATGAACACATGATATAATCTAATTTATAGAGCAGGCCTTAGCTCCACTCCGCACTTTTCATTTCCTGCCATCCTGATGTGATGGCTGTAAGAGTGGCACTCAATGTGTTGTAATTAAAGAAAGTAATCAAAAGAAAGGCCTGTCCTGATTGGACATCCACAATAGATATTTAGCCTCATTAGGCAGAGTCACCTCAGAGCATCACCACATTACCTTTGCCTGTTAATTAGCAGCCTCAAAACAGAGGTAAGTCCACTTAGCAGTACGCTAGATGTGGACGTCGGTTTCTCCATTGTACGAAATATTTGATTTGGTTGATGTTGTTCTGCTCCTCTTGAAAGAGAAAGAATGAGCAGAGATGTAAAGATGGCGACATTAAAGGAGAACAAGGTATTCAATAAGAATTATTCATCAAAGGAAACTGTGTAATATTTAGGTAACCAGGTTTTGGAAGGGAATGGAGGAACACGTCCAAATCTGAAACTTTCAACAACTTTTAATAATCATGTAGCTACCTTATCAGAATAGCATGATGGAATATAATTATTAAAAATAACTGTTGTTTTTTTTAATGTTTGATGTTTACTCCTCCAGCTACAAAACAAAATCAAATGATGGCAAAGCGTAGTATTTCTACACGGTTAGGGTGTCTTTCAATTATTTTACGCTATCCTGAAGGGAGCAATAGATGTAGGCGTGTATGAGCCCAATTAAATACTAAATACCACAGCATTTCTGCAAACATCAAAGTGCTCTTTTCAAAATATTTTTTTTAAATAACTGAAGTCACCCCATTTCTATAGTGCATCTACCAATCTGTCCTTTGGAACTTTGGTTGCCAGGGTAGACCAGTTCTCTAGACTGAAAATAAGATAAGCGGTAAAATGTCATGTTGAATAAAATGATAACATTCCCATTGGGAATCAAGTTAACTTAATGCCTCTCAAGCATTGCTGCTCTAAGAGACGTTTAGAAACTAAGGCCATTAACACTGTCTTACAACTGAATATTAACTTGCCTCCATCAAACACCATCAACCACTTCCCAAACATTTACTTGTCTCTTCCTTTAGAGCCAAAATGGCTGACCTCCAACATCACCTTGGTAACAGCCATGATTTCCACATAAACTGGATGTCAAACTCACTTAGAGCTTTTACATATGACAGGCGAGATTTACTGGAATGTCAGACCACACACTAACATGCAGTGGGAAAACCAATCTTGACAAAGCATAACTGCACTGCCAGCTCAAATAACTCAACCATGTGACAAAATGGAATACAAGTTTCAAGACTGACACGGTAGTCTTTGTGCCTTCAGGTAATGTTTCACACTAGTTTTAATGTTATGCCCTTTACAAAACATTCCTTATAATTACTGAAAAGGCAATTTACAGAATTTACAATTATAAATACAATGTATAATTGTTATAACCTTTAAGCTTAGACAAGCTGTCTCTAGGAGGAAAGCGAAACCAGTGTTTGTGAGCTTCCCTTTTTATACTTTCATTATTTTTGTGATTTTAAGTTTAACTTGAGCCATTTAATTTATTGAATTAATCCACCAATTTAAATGACTGGTTATAGATTGTTTAAAAGCTAACAAATATATGTTGCTATTAATCGTCACCAATCAATTGTATAGAAATATAATAAATATAATAAGCATTGAGGTTTGCGAGCATAATAATAACATTATCATGTATGGGTGTTTCATAAATGTTTAATGCTGTCCTGGTTGGAACAAACATTTTCACTGGGAGTAAAATTTTTAACAAATCTGTTCCCTTCAAATGTCTTCCTCTATTGAGTGCCAATTAGTGGCGTTACAAAAATTATACAGCTTTCCTTTCAAATGGGGGAATAATACACTTTCAGCCAAAGACTTGGCCCTAACTGGGTCTCTGGAGGCTCCACAGATCTTTGCCCCATCCATAACTCAACATCACCTTCTGGGACTGGCACTCCACTTTTTTCTAACCTCCGAGCTCATTACCAGAAGTCTCTGGGGTACCCTGCTAACCAGAGACAGGAATTAGGAGTTGCTTGGTGCGCTCACAACTAGAAATGGATGATACCAGGCAGCGAGATCAGTAGCGCAAGGGCCCACGGGAATACAGCAACTTGCAGAGTAAGGCGCTTTTTAATATATATTTAGCATTACACCTGCTATGTTTTAGCCCACTGAGGTGCTGTATGGAGGGCACACATCTCCTTTTCAGGAGTCATTTGAAAAGATGAAGAACCACCGTGCCTCCACAGATTGATGGTATCCTCCATCCCAGAGCTTGGAACCCCCTATTACGGCAGCATGTGCACCTGGGCCAGAATCATCCAGAATTGAGATTTGCTTTGAAGACATGCGATCCACGAGTGCAGAGACAATGTACGGCTGAACATGAAAAATATTGTGAAGTAAAAATGTAGACCTTATTCTAGCCATTATTGTGGCAAGGTTAAAGTAAATTAAAGTAAAGTGTTGTTTTATTAATCTGTTACTGTTGCAATATATCCTCTGCTATTCACTCAGTATCTCTACTTTCCACAAGTAGGGCATAGTTACGTGAAAAACAAGGCATAAAAATAGGCCTGACAACAGCCAGTCACATCAAGTAAATATAGAACAATATAGAAACAACAACAAAAAGAAAAGTAAAGTTCAGGGAAAATAAAAGATGTCAGAAATGGCACTGTTGTCTGTCTGGCTTCTAGTTTTAATCTGTAAAGATAGTTAAGAATATTGATTTCAGTCAACTGTGGAACTCATTAAAGTAGAAAAATTGGTGTAGTAACACAAAACTCTACAAAACAAACTCCCTTTCTCCTTTTACTGCTCAAACTTTATTAACTAGACCCTCTTCTGCTTTCGCTCTCCCGCTTTCGCTCTCCCCTCACAGCGCAGCTAAGGCCAAACCAAAGTTGCTTCCTTGACAAGAACTTGGGTAGGTCAGGGAATAGGGGGCCACTCTGTGGGATGATGGATGGTCCTCCACATCTCTTCCCTGACTCTTAAATTAACATTAAAAAGCTCCAAACCCACCATGAATTAGACACTGCCCTTAGGGAAAGGCCATTGTCTCACAAACAGAGTTGTGTTCCATTAAGCCTACCTTACACCATCACTACTGGGGCTGATTAAAGCCAGTTTGTTTTTGCCAACAGCACAAGAGGAGAAGTTTCATTGCTCTTGTTTCGAGAACTAATGGTCTGCTGTCATGATACAGGCCAACAAAAAGCAATAATACAGAAAAAAGGCAATATGGGGAGAAAATACCCCAAAGCAAGCACTACATAACCTAATCCTGATTTTTCCCTCACTAATAGAATACATACTAGAATAAACCAATTTACTGCGGCTATTGAGAATTATTTGAAAACACTGATATTTTCAGTACACATGAATGTCCAGAACTGAAATACACTTTCACGTAAAAAAAACGAAGGTCAGTGTCACAATAGCTGCCTGTGGTACTGGAACATTTACAGAGAACATACAAGGGGCTGCGTACCGCCTCTCGCCAGAATGACATTTGGAAGCAGCTAAATAAATATATAAAGAGATAAATAAAGCAAGAGGCAAATGAGTCTGAGGTTGAGAGCCTCCGAGGAGTGATCTGCTCAGATTCCCGTCTTGGAATGTTGCAAATTAAATTCCCTCGTCAAGACTCTAATCACTCACAGCAGATGGGGGCTTACGCTCTCTTTTAGATCTGGGGGAATTCTAATGGTTATTGTTTCTGTTTAAATGGGGAGATTATTGCATTTTAATAAGTCCTCGTTGGGACTCGGTGCAACAATGGAGCGGCGTGAATTACTGTAGATAGCTGTTACCGCATGCACTGGGAGAAATCAAGTTACTAAGTGTGACAAGTTGCTCCTCTGCCCAAACCCCGCGCCCACCAATCCACCCACCCTCCTGGAGACGGCTGCGAGTGTATTTACCACCAAATTAAGAATGTGCCATGGGAATAATATTTCCATCTGACAGAGGGGAAGGGAAAAGAGCTTGGCTGTGGATTTTCATTAAAATGACACATCTGTTCGGCAATTTCAGCAAAGTAATTCTGCTGAAAGTTTTATCAGCTAATTTTAATTATTCACTCCACTGACTTGAATACAGGATTCATCATGTTGAATTAATACATTCAACAAGATTTTTTTTCCCCCTTCTCATACGAATATAACGAAAGTTGTGGGAGTTAGGAAGAGCAATCAACAAATTGAATTGTCATGCACTGCGGATTAAATTGTGATTCGTTAATTACAAAAACTGCGTGAGCTTCTTAATTAAAAAAATAAAAAAATCAAGAGGCTCAAAATCAGGGATTAAGTCTAGTGCATATATTACCACTGGGAGATGTGGTGTGTCAGTCAACTTCCACCACTAGTTATGAGCTTTTTGTACTGTGCATGAATGATAATAGACTGGGTTCCTTTCAGTTGGCAGTGGACAATTTTCAACTAAAGGGGAATTGGTGCATATGTTACACCCATAGAGTGCAAGCAGACTCAAGGGGTGACATATTTTAGAAATGATTTATTCGGATGAATTCTCTTATTCATCCTCTTTGTATATGGCAGATCGGGAAACCTATTATGCTAATCGTGTGGCTGCATTGACCTTGCGCATGCGTAGTAGAAGTATAACCTAAGCTAAAAAACGCTTTTTTATATACATGCAATTTTTATGTCCTGGGGACCATTGAAAGTGCAGTTATGGCTCTCTCTCCATTCATTTAGATAGGGTCTTGTTAAATAACTGGGCGTTACCAAGATGGCTGCCGAGTGGCTAGACTTGTCTAAAAGGACTTTAAGTCAGATCACCACACAAATACAATAATTTGGTCTTTGATTCATGGCTGTTTCATGGAAAAACTTTGACCAATCATTTAAATGTGTCACTAAATAAATTCACTAAAATAGTATCCCAATGACTGGATCCAGATCCAGATCAAAATCTAAATTGATTCGTCATTGTACCATGGCTGACCTTTCAACAGAATTTTATAGAAATCCACAATTAATTTTGACAGCAATCCTCTAAATTAAAAACATCCTTTAGCAGAGAGATGGAAATATTTGTAAAGATAATCCTGCACATGACATGTACTGCACATGAAAGACTAGGAGGTTTGTGGCTAGAGTCTGAAATACTAAGTGATGAGCAAATCAAACATGAAGGCCTATCCGTAAGCATCATCACAGAGTACTGGCACTAGGACCTATTACTGCTCCAGCGCACAGAGCCAGGCCTGAAGATAACAGTGGAAAGGCACAGAAGAATCAAAGACTTTGCCCCATCAAAGACCTCTCATTCAAAGCAAGCTCATTCAAAAGACCCCAGCCTTCTAAAAGGAGCCCCATCTAAGGACCTCTGGCTACGGCAGTCAAGTTTCCGCAGGGGTAATGCTAAACGGCTGCTTATAGTCTGAGCAGAAACACAAAGATTCTCAGCTTAGAAGAGGATTTCTCCCCCATTCCCAACCCCCCCCCTTCACCGTGTTATCTCCTTAGGTAACTTTCCTTAGCAACTTGTCCGGGGAGAATATCACCTTGCCCTGACGCCCCGATGCACATCAGCACACAGAACAATTGAGACGCCACAGCCAGCAGACGGCCGTAATGCAAAGTGATACCTCTCAAGGTTGGCTTCGTGGCTACGTTTCCCTCTGCTCCTCCTCTCTGAGTCGTGTGAAGAGTCCCTCAGGAGCCCTCTAAGGACCGAGAGGGCATGGAGCTTTTCCCGGACAAAGGGTGGTAACTGAGAGCAACACAGTAGTGTTAAATAATAGCCTGAAGGAACGGAGACTTTAGGTAGTCTCTTTGCTCGCCTAATACCAAACAGTGCCCGTCAACTAATCAATTAGCCTGCTTCCTCCTTACCAAAAAAGCAGCCGCAGGGTGGTACGGTGCGGTAGCCCTGTCAGGCAATGTGCCCCCGCATATATTAAGTATGGGAGAGATGCTTTTGCTTCGGGATTCAATCCACAAATAGATTCACGGTATTGGCTTACTTCAAGCAATTTTGAAAAACAAATCAGACTGGATTGGATTCCCAAATTGAATCCCACAATGCGAGATGCAGCTCCACAGGCTTAAAGGCCTATGGAAAGCAGTTTTGGAAACTTGTTATCATGTTGGTGAATTTACTGCTTAAACTGCCAGGGATGTCAAATGTCAAGCGTTTTAATAATCTGTTTATAGTGGGGGAAGTACTGGTGGAACGTCAGGCTGACTGATGATTGGAAAGCAGTTTTTTTGACGGCTCTCTGCTCCAACTGCCTCCCTCCTTCTAAATGACATACAGCAGAATGTTTGTGCCTCTCCTGAGGCCTGTACCGGTTATCAAATTTAATAAATAAAGAGAGTGAAATCTGTCTACTCTTCATCTACCTTGCTCTCCCAGGATTTGCTGGAGCTGGCAAATTACCATTTTCAGGCATCGTATTCCCAAGGCACCGCAGTGCTTTTCTTCCTCTCCTGATGGAATCAGATGAGCACAGCCAAGGGAGTCATTGTTATCCACCCGCTACTAAGGCAAAAAAAATAAAATAGAAAGAAAACAGCGACTGGCGGCTCTGACAGCTCCCCATATGAGAATCTACATCTGGCAGGTGTTGTGGGGCGGGTAAACACGGACACTTTGCTGTTGAAAAGATCCCTCACTTATATTCATAGCGGTAAAATATAGCTGTACCTTTCCAAAAGCTATGTGTATAACTCGCATTCTATAAATACTTGAGTTTCTACCACAAAAAAACAACTTTCTCTGGATATGGAAAGGCATAAAAAAGCAAAGGTTTGTATGAGGTGGACATATAATCGAATCGAATCAAATAATTGATATGGAAAATGACAATAACACCACTTATCCAGGCTCGGCTGTGTCGAGCTGCTGTTTTACAGATTACAAGATGAATCCAAAGAGCACCACTCTACTGTATATGCTCTGGTCAGAGTGAAGGAGAGGCAGGATAGAATTTTCCATCTCATAAATTTAATGGATAGCATATATTCTTTAATGCGTTCTAACACCACAGAAGTGACACGCAGGGCGGCTCTTATTGCTGCATGACTGCATGACGATTTGATTTACAAAACAGACCTTCTCCTACCCTAGACACGTGGAGAGGGAATGTGTCTTCAAGAACAGCATTGGGAGATTTCCATGCATGATAGCTGAATAACTGTTGGCCTACAAGTCTATCTAGGGGTGAGGGATTTCATTTCATTTGGATAATGTACTTCTCTCTGCATGATGCTAAAACTGGACAGCAAAGAAATAGGTGCCAAAGGACACGGTGATCTTATTACTGGCTTGAATATGTATCGAAACCCCTCGGATTTCTTACACTTAAGAAGCCAGAATAAGGGCTTAGTGCTGCTGGTGGCGCCAACAATGTGACCTTTTTCACTGAATTAGAATGAAATGAAACAGCCCTCCCACTTCGTTGAATAGCAGCCAGGCTGAAGAGCATTCTGATACTGGCACTGCAGGTACATTTGTGATAGGGCACAACAGGGTATCTTATTAACAAAGCTGCATTCTATACATCAGATACATAATATGTACAGGAAAGCTGTACTTGAGCCAGAAATATGAACAGGACAGCTTTATATTTAGGTTTCAGAGCTTAATGCTTTCTGGGAACGGTTAGCGGCAGCATCCCATAGGCTTCACCTGGGCACTGTAAATTAGGATGGGAGGATACTCCGTTGCAATCCAGTCCAACAGGATAATTGGGCTCAGCCCCAATCCATTACTGTCGCCTAAACTGCATGTAATCCACTCAGCCGACCTGTCACACCAACAATGAACACTCCCTCTCTGCCCCCGGGGCCCAGAAAGGCTATCGCAGGAACCCTTCAATAGTCTGTACCTGGCCCCCTGCTGTGCCCATTATCCACTAATCCACACCCAAGCATAACGATTAAGTAGCTCTAAAAGGATTGCAGAGTGCAGTAAGGCTTTCACTGGAGCCTTGCAATTAAGGCCAGGGAAATTATTTCACAATTTTAGATTGCATCCGCTTCTTTTAGCACGCGGGGGAGGATCACAGGTCTTAGCAGGGGAAAAAAATAGATTGGCCACACATATGAACCCAGAAAAAGTTCATGGTAAACATGCAAAAGAGAAACACACATCCTTGCCTCTCAAGCCAAGTCACCTCAGGGGATTGTAGCCCCAGCATTCCATGGTGGATACTACTGGGAGTCTGGAGAGTGAAAACTGTTGTGACAAGCCTTATTAGTGAGTGAGTTAATCAACTAACAAAAAATACAATCCCCTTTCCGCGGAAAACTCATTGCCTGTATACACCCGAGGATCACAAAATGATGTGTTCAAAATGAGAATGAGGGGGGGGGGGCAGGGTCTGTGTTTCGTAATGCAGCATTACTTTAAAACATTATTATGCTTCAATATTGACTAAAATCCATGAATTTCAGCCATTGGGGGATTTAGAATTGTACAGTAGCAATAGTGCCTGGATATGCTGTAGCTAGTTAACAGCAAAACCATTAAAATGCTAAAAGCTGGGTGAACACACAAAGCATATCAAATAGAGTAATAAATGCTGCAACATGTTACATGGTGCTGATACAAATAAAGAAAATTAGGTAGTACAGCATTCCTGGTGCTATTACTACTTCAAGGAGATTTTAATGCACACCTACATCAGCTTTATTAGCCGGTTACTAAGATGTTACTAGCCGGTTACTAGCCAAAACAATTTCCTGTTGTCCACACAACATTTTGCAACTGTCTCACAAAATATTGTGCTACAATAAACACACACTTCCATTCTTAAAATCTACATGTTGACGTAGTTGGTTGTCTCCTGCCAACCGGCTGAGCAATTATGAGACATTATTGACTATAGTTGGCTAACAGAGACTGATACAGTTACTAGCGAGTTGTTGCGAGCTGTTCCTCAAAATTACCCAGATGACATTTGTATATGGTATATAGAATACATGCAAGGACAGTTAGTTTAACCAACTAAACATAATTAGAACAAATGCAATTTAGATAGTAGCTGTTGGTGAATTGGCTATATAATATATATTATAAACACATAGCCTACATGGCTTAAATAAGTGCTCAGAAAGCCAGAGTAAAAATACTTTGATTATCATGAATTGCTTCCATTTTTATCCTTAGTCAGGGACAGTATTACATTGCTTTTTGGGGACTGTCTAATTTTAAACCGGCACATAACTGACAATCGATCGAGGACAGTCCAGCAAAGACTGCCTTCGTGAGCGTCCGACTGTAAAACAGACAATCTCTCTCCCTCTCTGGTACCCAGCAGCTATAATATCCATCCTTGGCGGTTCACTTGACATTTACTTGCCCCGCTTCTCCTGTAGCGCTCCCCTTCCTAACTGCCAGCGCTGCGAATCTCCAGGGCTTGCCGACCGGGTGAACAGATAACAAACCTGTCAAGGCGGCTTTAGGGCGGGAATAAATCCAGACCTGGGACTGAGGTGGATGATGTGTTCCAGAGGGTTACAGAGGGAGGGAGGGGGGCTTACATCAGACACCCTGTGAGGCCTGGGCCCAGGAGAGCCAGCCAGCCAGCTATAATGCCTTGGCGCTACTTTAAAGGGGCCACGGCCCACCGCAACCTGATTAGATCTCGGTGCAGACATTTCAAATGGCTGTCCCGGTTTACATCCTCCATTTCACCTATTCTTTACAAGGGTCCCCCCTTTTCTCCCATATCCATCAAAAGAGCTGTCAGGGGCTCTTTCTTCAGGCTGGGCAGACGGGTCAGGGGGTGGCAGGTTGAAGCGGGGTGCGCCCTTCGAAGCAACACTGAGAGCGTCTACCAGGTATGTATGGGGGGCCGAGCACTGGCATTAAGGTGTTGATAACATTCATGGAGATGTGTTCCCAAGAGACGAGCAAATGTCAACGCTCGGCTGCTTCGGGAATATAATTCCAGGGATAGAGAGGACAAACAGCATGAGGGAGAAGGAGGAAGAATGGCATTTGTTCAGCAGTATTTCCCATGACTGATAAATTGTACATATATTAGCATTTAGCACGCCCTGACATGCTATATGCTATACTATTATCCAAAGCAGTTACAGGCAGGTGATCCTTAGCGGCAGGTAAATATAAAGTATAGCATGTTCGATTATGTTAGAATCACAATTTTCTGAGTGACAAGTGTAATGGGGAGGGATAGAGAAGGGTGTGGCGCTAGTATAGGGGGAGAGGGGGAGTGCAAGGCAATCAGCACCAAAAGACCAATGTTTTCGTAACGCTGGTTTCAACCACATGGGCAGTTCCGGACACAAGTGTCCCTTTAACCGGTTATTTTATTGTAAGGAAACTCTTTAGACATGGCTAAGTTAGCAGTACTGTTTTACAGTTTTATACATTGTCAAAAAAGAAAAAAAGGGAAAAAGTCCTTTATTGGCGATGGAGTACGTCAAGCGTTTTGGTCAAAACCAAGCAAGCTCTGCCTTCTATAAATTGGAGGGACGTGGAAATCCCAGGATGGTGCTAAAAACTGCATTGCAATTACCTGAAGCACTGAGGCTTGTCTGCACTGCCCGCATCTGAATGTCGCTTTATGAAACCATAATGTCCGCCCGCCATCCAGACATTTTTAGTTACTTTTTTATTTATTTATAAAAAAATACATTTCAGTCCAAGGGTACACTATTGCGTTGCGGGATGTAGTCCTATATTCTAACCTAAGGGAGTTAGTCACTCAGCGTTTGGAAGCGAGTAGCTTTTTCAGGCAAAACACGCGCTCGTATTATAGTAAGTCCAGGATTATTATCGAGCACAATCCTCAGCCTCATCAATGCTTGGAGAAAGAGGCGGATGAATAAATGCATATTGTTTAGCTTAGGGTTATCCAAGGCTGAAACTGCGAATGAAGTAAAGAATTTCAAGCAGGGGGGTAAATGTAAAAAAATCATAAAAAAAGCAGTTTGACTTTGACTGCTATTTTAAAGCAGTAAACCTATCCGAGGAAGAAAATACAAAGGCCTGTGTTCTCGTTTTCTGTCTGAAAGCCCCACCAGGACCAGTGAAACTGGTTTGATTTCCCCAGTCCAATTATATCTCTGTGCTCAATCCTTCCAGAATAGCAACATCACGCCGAGGGACGCCGTCTGCCTAAGCGCAGCGTGCCTAATGGAGTCCCAGAAGTTGACTCCATTTCATTGCTTCTAACTAATGGGCTGTGATATTTTCCCAAACTGACTGCCGCTCTGCCCCCTGGAAGCTAATCTAGTCAGCGCTGCGTCGGACACAGCCCAAACGACACGCCAGCCCACAGTCTTCTCTCCTAACAACCTCCCCCTCAACCCGCCCCCCCGCTGCTGTCTGTCTGTGTGTCGCCGACGCCAACGCCTCGCCTCCCCGTGCTCATTAGTGCTTCCTAGCCGGGTGCTGATTGTCGGAGGGGCCCCCGTGATGGCGGCGCTCCCTGTGCGGCCGGCCCTGCTGCGGTGAATTTAAGAGGACTTTAATCTAACTGGGGCGAGAGAGGGCGAGGTGCAGCTGGGGGGAGAGAGAGAGCGGGGCGGAGGACACAGCGGTAGGCGTGCGCGGGCCAGAGCTGAAGGACGCGCGCACGCGCCACCTATCGCCCTCTGGTGGAACATCGCGTCCAGGACACTAGCGGGAGAGAACAAATAGCCTACCGTAAATCTACGCGAATGGGTCCCCTCTCAGCCATATTGTGGGCACAGAATGTTCCTCCAGATGGCTGAGGGACACGGCAATGGTGCCATACAATCACTGGCACGGCGGAAGCGCTGGGATTAAACATGAAGTGTTCTCTGTCATATAAACAACCTGCTCAGCCTGCAATGGCGTGCACGGGCGTGCACATCCTAACTTCCATTCTAATGACATTTTAAAAGACATCTTGGAGTGTATAGTTGTACAAAAAACCCGCTGGTGGGAGAGCAGCTCTCTGGCACCGGCTCCTTACACTGAGGAAAGTATCCAAACTAAGTCAGACGTTCAAAACACCTTTAAGTGCATTTGATAATAGTTTGTTTGTCTTTGTAAATGATGTGACCCGAATTAAAATAGGACCAAATGTAATTCTGCAGAAAGAAAAATATTCTATTGAATTTAATTGAGGCCTTTTTTTGTTTTACACCAGTACTCACTCTGCATAAACACAACAGCATTTTGAGAAGAGCAGGTAGGAAGCTAAATTGCCTGCTTTTATGGTGCACACGGAGGTTAATTATTTTTCTAATTACACCGCAGAACGCCAAACCGCTGTTTTCCGCCCTAATTGACAAGAAAATTAACAGTAGACTATATTAGCGGTTTAGGGCCGCCCTTAATGACTGTACAGTACTTAAAACAGCCTTTCATATGGAATACAGTACAGATAAAAAGCATTTATACAGCTTTTTCAGAACCTTTTAGCCACGATCGTCTGCCAGGCAAATTCATCCAGGACAAGAGGCAGACCAGTAATTATGCATACTATTCACCCTGCTAAGTGCTGCACTTGAGAGGGAAAAAGCAAAGAAGTCTAAATGCGTTACACCAGGCAGTCCTATAGCAGAGGGCAGGGCAGGCTCCGGGAGGCGCCGTGAGCTGGATGGCAGAGAGCGCTGCTGCGAACACATGCTCTGGCTCACACAGAGACACGGGGGAGTTAAATGTTGTGCTCCATGCTGCTGATTATCGCACCTTCACCAGCCTGCCAGGTCTCGTTGCCCTCCATGCATTGATCTCATTTGGCCAGGAGATAAGGCAGTAATTGGATGAGGTCTTAAAATCGGATGGCTCTGCCTGGCTTGGCTAATTCCACTCTTCCTGGGCCGTCCAGGCCCAGGGCCAAAGGGGCGGGCCAAGGTTAATCCTATCCAATCCCCTGTCCTATGTTGCCCAGCTCTGACCTCTCACTGTTGCCCAAATACATCTGGATTGACTTGCTGTTAACAGGTCGGAGCCAAAAGCATAATTAGTTTACCAAGGATTTAACCCCTGTGAACCTAATATAACAATAATAATATGTAGGTTATGTAAGCAGTAATAAGTAGGTTATGTAAATAATTGTGACATTCTAGTATGTTTAAACTTTGCTTACAATGCTAATAATAATGGATATACATATACATACATATACATCCACATAGTGCTGTCCACAGTGCTGTTTACAGAATGTAATATGGAAAATCCAAATAACAAGGATGTTTATTCATTTCCCCTCCGGCAGTCAATAGTACCGTTTGGTCCGTTTCTATTAGTTATGTGGGTGCTAGTGTCAAAAAACAGTGACACGTGAGCTGTGCAATATGTCGAGGGTTTAATCCTGCAGAAGCGTTGTTGTAAACATTGCTTCCTCAGCATAAAGAGCGAATTAACTCCATAATTGCCCATTCATTTCTCCCATTTCCTGTGAGAAGTTATGTTGAAGACAACGAGATTCCTTGTTGAAGACAAGAAGTTTCTTGTATACTTACTATATATTTTCATCATTGTTATGGTTATATTGTTAAGCACTTTTTTAAACTTCTTTTTTTTGTATGCTTAACTTAAGCTTATGCCTACTGTGTAGATGTTGCGTGCCATGTCATAAAAAAGTCTATGGACAGAACAATCCTGTGTTATTCGGTGCATATGATAAATAAAATGACTTTGCCTTTTGACTTTGTTCAGGTTTGTTTAGCTGATTCAGCGGGAGGTTTGTAATATCTCATGGCAGACATGCTGGTTGAAGTGTAGGGGATGAAGACTGACGCATTTTTAATTCATATTGAACAGAAGGCCAGATTTTGCCCTCCCTTCAGCACAACACTGTGGCTGTTCCATTTAAGATGGCCATCAGCTTAATCTTTATCCCTATTTTTTCTATTTACACATTATGCATCCAAAGACGGAATTTGCCAGTATGAGTCTCTCAATGGGCTCAGCATGCCTCATCAGCAGTAAACATAGGAGGGGGGGAGACACTAATCCCCTTATTGCGTAACACTTATTCAATTCCTGTGTCAATATCGACCATAATCAGAATGGGCTGTGTGACAAGTGCTTTATGTGTTGGCTGACATAGAGCAGACATAATCACCTGGGAGTAGATCACTGTTGACAGCTCTGGATCAAAGCTTTGCTTCTGCAGATTCATCATGGATTGTAATGTACGCTATAAATACACTTTGATGGAGAGACAATGTATAAGGAGAGATGTCCATTGATCCGACATCTCAGAGCACTTGACAGGTTTATCACATGGAAGAGGAAGTTATCCCCCCAATACCCCCCCCTCACACCCCACCAATCTCTTTGAAACCAGATAAGGCTTTACAAACATGAGACACTGGCCGCATATCTAATTACATCTACACCTGGTTTGCTATTTGGCTGACTACAATTCTACGAAATACCAAAAGACGGATTAGATAATAAATGCTAATAAAGACTAAGGCAAAATGCTTCGGGTGCCCTGCATCTGACAAGTTAACAAATGACAAGAGGGGCTCGTGACACATTTTTACCTCAGGCAAACCAGCCTCCAAAAAAGGAAGGAAGAAAGAACGAGAAACCCAATGGAACAGGAATAATAAAACAGGCCGACGTAGACTAACGCTGGGTACCGATCACAGCTAACACAAATCACACTTGATGCATTGTTACTGCAAGAAAATATAACAATATTACACGCCTCTACTCACAATCACCAGGTTGATCACAGGTAGTTGACGTCTCAGGGACCAGGATTGGATTACTCATTTACATTCACAGCAAGGCCCATATGGAAACAGCAAGCTTGAAGTCTGAGAAATAGCAGCTCACTGCTCTAAAAAAGGTAGCAGAGAAAAACTAAAAGGAGAAATAGGGGAAAAAATCTCAGGTGGAAATGGGAAACTAATAGACAATTGAAGGCAAGATGTGGCCAACACCGGCGTGTCATCAAGACCACAGAAGAACAGGCGTCCTGTGGGCTCAAGATTACAGATGGATAAGTGTGCGTTAAAACAATATCCCGCTGACCCAAAAAAGTGATTTCTCATAGCAGTCTCTATTTACCGAGGGCCTGCTCGTCTCCCGTGGGAGCAGAAACAAATGAAAATGTTATTTCTCTACTCATGAACTCCTACCCGGTCTGGTTTTTCACTGCTGGCAATTTCATTTTGCTTCCAAATTTGACTTAAGCCCACGGCTTGAGGGAAATAATGTCTCTGGAATAATCTTTGGCAACTGTAATTCCAGCGGCGCTATCTTGCTCTCATCTATAGCTGCTTGCCTGTCTTTCCATCCATCTATCCATCTTTCTTTTCGTTTATTTTTTGTGGTTGTTGCCTTGTGGTCTAAGGGAAATTACACTGGTTTCTGAAATAGAAGTGATGTGACATCCAATGCCTCACAGTAATCCTGTCAGACGCCCAGGACTAGAATAAGACAGAACATGCCCTGCTTTGGCTCTGGGGGACACAAGGGGGTCCTAATGCACACAGACAGTGTTGTAAAGTTTATCCTGATTAAAAAGAGAAAATCAAAACACATGCACGTAATATTGCACAAACAGATACTATTAGCTGAGAGTTATCCAGCGGTAAGCCCCAAATTCACTCCCTGACATCCTTGGTGCTAATGCTAGCTTTTCCATGACTAGCTCTCATATTTATTCATCTGCCCATGTGTACCTTTCCTTAGTTCTTGAGCATGTTGAGGTATTTATCCCACCAATAGAAATGTCCTGGAGACAGAGTCCCTTTGGGGTGGACATAAAAGAGCATACCAGGGCATAAAATGTAAACATCAAGAGCAAAAGTAGCTCTCCCTTCACTAGAAACACTAGAATAGCACTCCTCAATCAAGGACCACCTTTTATTATTTACATATTATTTACATTTTTAAACTGAAATATAATTGCAATGCTTTTACCTCTCCATTAATTACATGACCTATATACTGTATGCTTACAATATCTAATAAACTTTTATTTTTCACATGGCCTTTCTGTCTGTCAGGATTTTCCCCACTGTTTAACCATGAAACCCTGGTGTCTGGCTATCACACCTAATAGAACCCTAATAGAACACCTCACAGAATGCTCACACCTCCCTCAATCACACCTCTAATTTGTACAATGCTTACACGGTCATGCTATTATGAAATTGCGTATAGAGTGAAACAGATATCTCCCCATGCATCATTTAGCATGAAGATGCAAAAGCAATGCAATGGGAAGTACAACATAGCTATATAAGTTAACGCCCCACGGGAGAGGTCACACTAACCAGTCATTTAGCCATACATTACCATATTTCTGTGATAAAAGAAAATAATCTCATACTACTTTTTACTCTGCATTTTAGGATTGTGCTCAATCTCTCATTGATCCATATCATCTTTGTTTGGGCATGCTCTTCTAATACAGTTACAGCTGTGGATTATTTCCTTTTTACATCATTGGCAGCTGTCCAATGAAATGGCACCCATGGAGTCACCCAGGCAACGTGGAGGCGTGGTGATATAAAGGTAGGGGCACAGGGTTTGATCACGCATGAGTCCAGTATAAATACTGTACGGTGACCTGCCTGGCGTGCGTTCATCACGGACGGAGACCAGTGCAATGGCATGCACGAGAGGAGCCATCCAGTACATTAGACCACTGGGTTTGGCCCACAGACATGACTGGGCGCTGCAGGGTCGGAAACCAACAGGCCTTCCTGTGGGATCCCCATAAGCACAGCCTTTCTGAGACCCAGGACCCCTCAGCTAAACTCCACAAGGGGCAGCACTAAACACACACACACACACACACGCACACACACACACACGTCCTACGCCCTGCAGCTAGCCTTCCCAATGTACTCACACAGACATGCCTGCGCCGAGGCTCACGCACAGGGATACGAACGCGAGCAGCTTGGGGAAGCTTGCATTACTTCATGGCCGTATGGCGCGAGCCTTAGTGGCTAGAATGAACACACAAAAGCTACATCCAGAGAAACACACAGGGAGGTCAGCACAAAGAGAGTGGGGTGTCAGATTCCTTATTTACAGGAACAAGAGGGCAAAGGGAGGGGGGGGGGGGGGCAGAGAGAGATTTCAGTCACTTGTGTTTTTTGCCTCTGAGCGATGGGGTGGGGAGGGGGGTGATTTATCGTCCCAGGAGAGGCAAGAGATACGCAGCTGTGAATGGACAGTAATCATGTTTACGAGGGGGAAGATGGCTCTGGGCTCCCGGGGAGACTGATTGCGTTTTCGCTGGCTCCCGGCTTGGGCGCGAGCACCCCCCCCCCGTTGTGACTGAAGCACGAGCTTCTAACTGTGGCCCCTCGGTAGGTTACCGGTGCACGTAACGCCATTGTGCGTCTACATGTACTGGCGTTTACGTAGGTGGCGATGGTGCGCTGTCAGAAAGATTTTTTTTTGGGGGGGGGGGATTTCGGGCAATGAAGGCCTCCCATCGCACAAGAAAAGCATCGCTTCCCCTTTCTCCTTTCGTAGCCAGTTCCCACATTGCACTCATTGCTATGGCAACGGGTGCTCTCTCCTTGGGCTCTGCATGCATCCAATCAGAGTGAGACCTTTGTAGAGATTCCTCCGGGCTCCTCTTATTCAACCTACCCCACTGGAACACAGAGAGGAGAGACTCCCCTGCCAGAGCCTGGTGCGGAATAAAAAAAAAAAAAACTGGAGCTACAGGGTCGTGTTACAGGCAATGCGGAAGTAATATGCAGCCAAGAGCAACGGGACACACAGCGTAGGCAAGACGCAGGGTGGCAACGCATGGCCACGGCCAATTTCAGTGTAAATTATGTGGAATAGGATTTGTTATTAGAAGCCTTCGAGCCGGAATACTTGGCACGTACCGTACCGCATGGCTCTGGCACTTGTTTACGCTTGATAAGTCAAAATGGATTCCGGCTGAGCCTATTTTTGTCATTCCTGAAAACATATGGATAGCATTCAGGCACTAGATACTTTCAACCTTCAATGATGACATTCAACACCACTTCTGCAGCCCATTAATCTTCCATGAGAAGATATCTTTCATCTACAGCAGTGTGGGCAATGTGTTCAGTCAGCACTGGTCATATTCAGAATTGACGCCACCATTCCAAAACTGTATTCATTTCAACAATTAAGGGGGTATAATTTACTATGGTGTACAGTAACATAAATACAGTAAAGGTCCTAATATTTAACAGAAAAAGTACATTTGTCATAAACCTCATGCCCCCTAGTGGCCGGATCGAGACTTGAGTTGAGGTAAAATAATTAAAGAGAGAGAGAAAAAAAAAAGCCTTACTTTACTACATTGACTTCTCCACCTGGGGGCGGCTTAAAGGTCACTGCACACAATCACACTACAATCCTCCAATTCCAGTTATATTCCAGGGGATTACATCCGGCAGAGCGTGAGTTGAGCACTTGTGAACGCAAGGGGCCAGGCAGGCCTTCCCCCAGCACTTGTAGACATGCAATCCAGTAGGACCTCTCACATGCCCTGACGGACATTCAGCTGTTGGGGTAATGGCAGCCCGATGGAGCCGCGGCATAATTCTGCCTGACTGCCGTGTCACAAAGTGTCACAATCTGTTCCCGAAACAGCCAGACTCCAGGCAACGAGTAAGAGAATGAGGGGGGAGAAGACATACAGAAAGAAGAGGGAAGAAGTGGGGCTTGATCTAAAATGTCAGAAGTGGTAATAAGCATGTCTGGTCACTTCCTTGGAGACAAGCCTATTCATCTGGCTGAGTTAGAAACAAAGGTGGAGATACTTCAAGTGCTCTGCCCAGTCCAGATCCTCTGGCAAGGAGACAGTGCTTGAAGCGATACAGCCTGGGCTAATGAATCAGAAAAATGAGGAGCCAAGCCTCGAGCTGATCTCTTTGCCGTCTCGACTACAATGTAGGCTTGTTTACCTGTGGATGAAGTCTCACACTGTGTCATGAGCGGGCAGCGCTCCCCGTTTTCCTGTCGTGTCTGTAATTCTCCCTCTCCCTAGTGTATCCTGTCTGTTTCCCTGTCTGTCATTTGAATCCTCA
>JAOEHI010000006.1:4041099-4053638 GCA_025447815.1 Percopsis transmontana | reverse complement strand
CCCCCCCCCCCCCCCCCCCCCCCCCCCCCCCCCCCCCCCCCCCCCCCCCCCCCCCCCCCCCCCCCCCCCCATTCTGCCCATCCAAGTCTGCGATTGATGTCCTCTAAAGCTCCCATGCTGCCCCCTCCAGACAGCCAGATTTCATTCCAAACCGTATAAAAACGTGTTGTTTTTTTTTCTTTTTTTTTCACGAGCCAGAACGGAGTGGCGCAGTGAACGGCCGCCACGCCGCCTAATAACAAAAGCAGAGCATGGCGGAGAGCACACAAAAGGACTTGGACGCGAAGACGATGCCGCTCTCAACCTCCACCTCCCACTCCTGCTCCCGAGGAACCGAGCTGCCTGCTGCCCCCCCTCCTCCCTCAGCCAACTCCCTCCCATTATTCTCGCTTCAGGTATTGGCCGTCGTTTAGAGGAAATAAAAAGGGCAGGAGGACAGGGACCAGCGGAGAAGCCCTCGAGTTGAGCGTGTAATTAAAATGAAAATGTTCCCTTTTCTGTAGCCATTACCAGTGTGAAAAGAGTCCTTTGCCTTGGGAGAGTTGTATGATGGGGGTGGAAGGCGGCTGGGTTTGTCAGAGCGCTGCATGCCATAAGACTCTGGGAATGCCTGGTGGGCTTGTGTGTGTGTGTGGAAGGGAGCTGGGCCACACAAGATACGGCAGTACGGACCATGGAGATACACCATGCATTTCAAATCCTCTCACACACAGCATACACACACACACAGGGGCCGGATACTGCGATAGCACTAATTACCTTAAACACATTCTATTCCCACAAAAAACAGGGCACATTTTGCCTCCTTTTCTTACAACATGGTAGTTTCTCTGAGGGGAGTTTACATATTGTAGGACAGAACATGGAAATAATATTTCATTCAACCTGCCCCGTGAACACATCCTCAAACAAAGAGGCATGTAGGACAGTGATTTTGCCTCAATCTAAAACCCTCTCGTTGAAACCGTTCGACCTATTGACCTTTTCCCACAGGGCTTCTGGTGTAAAAGGTTAGAAGGTATCCTGTTTTTTCCTCTAGTGACTTAGTAGGCTCCTACGCTGAGTTTGGCATAGTTTAAACCTAATTGTACAAACATATCACAATCAGACAAAGCCTTGTTACTGATAACAAGGACCGTACATTTAGATGGAGGAATGTGTTCAAAAGCTATTTCCATGGCGGCCAATTTCAACAAAATAGCAAATACCCTCTAGCTATAAGATGCCAGAAACTGTGCTAGCTATTAGCTAGTTAGCAGTGGGCATTTTCTGTCTTGCCTGCTAGAACCAATGCAGTCGCGCATGCATACTAGATGTGCCGTTGTTTCGGCCTGTGCCTGTTTTTTTTCAACAGTATTTAATAGTTACCATAGAAGCACATACGCAGACACAAACGTGTAGGACCCACTGGAACACAGTGTATTAGATGTTTAGTGTTTAGCAAGTTGCCTGAGTGGTGGAGCATAATATTTATAATATCAATCAAACTGTCTCTGTGACACTGCATCCTGCCTTGGCAGTGGAGAAGAGCTCCATGAAATCACAAATCTTGTACAAATTGAACTGTGTATAATGTCTGAAAGAACAAGTCTAATAAAGATGTTCCAATAAAGAGTGGCTCATCTTTCAAGGATATTACATAGCTTGGGACGTGATTACACAGCTATTTGAAAATGTATCCCTCAGCTTGTTCCCTTTAATTTCCCCCCGAGCGCCCTTAAATTACTTTGGAGAACTGTAACCCCCCACCCCTCGATTTCCGAGGTTCAAATGATGGATTATACTTTTCAAATGGCGTGATTAACGAATGTGTTAAGCAAATGGAGGGATCGCTGGTGGTCGGCACCATCAAAACGCAAAGCCAAAATGTAACGGTCTGCCGTCTGATGATAAATAGAAACCTTTGGGCATGCGTTCATGTGTCCGTACGTGAGGTGATGATGGGTGACCTGATCAGACGGTCATTTTACATCATTTAATAGGCTTTTCCCAATTAGCTTTAGCTTTGCATCCTGTAGGAGTCACTTTCAGTATTGTGTGTTTGTGTGCGTTTTTGTTCATTGCTGTTTAGTGCGTGTGCTCCCTCTACAGGTCAGGTTGTCCTTAAAGGAAAGGTCTTGGGGCCTAGAGGGTGGTTAGGCTGGAGAGCACACAGTCTTTAGACCTTGTCTTGCAACATTGCTTTCTTATTTTTGCTTGCTTATTTCTGTATTTCTGGAATATTTGGTTGAATTAATCACTGTTATGGATACAAGATTGGAAATAAATGAAGATCTTTTTATTCCAATCTCTTCTGGACAGACAAGAAATACAAGCGTCTAAAATATACCCAGTCAACCCAAAGGGTGATCTACACAATGGAACAACAAAAGGATATCGTAGTAACTACACTTCCTGTTGTGAACACTGCTGGTGTTGGCGCACATTTAAGTCAAAGAGATCGAGAGAGTGCCTATGTGTGTGGCACACCCACAGGTGCAGATGCCCCAGACTGCTGCGTGTTGTTCTGGAGCAAATAATATAAAAGGCATTAATTAAGAGGCAGGTTGAAACATAAGGATGCATTTACTTAATGACCTTATCTGCACAGCCTGGGTGAAGACTGGCCCTGCAGGAAGATAACAAACAGATGGTTTTAATATTCTAGAGGCTAATTTCACAACAATTAAAGACACAGCGAGACATTAGCATCTAATGAAACATTTAAACTACTACTAAGTGCATCTGCCATTAATTTGCACACAGTGAAGTCTTGTTTTTCTACAATCTGTTCTGTGTTAAGGGGATAAAGTTTTTTTTACCCCCTTCCTTCTCTGTCTTACCAGACTGAATTTACTGAAGTATTGAATCAACAACTGTTTTCAATCAGCAGCCAGCATGACGCTTTGGTAGAGAGCCCCGCACGACATGACAGCCCACAGGCACCAGAAACCTTTTAGCATTTGTTAAAAGTGCACGTGTGATATTGACTTAGTGACTACCAACTAGTCAAATTCCTACATGAAATATGATACAAAACAGTAATATCTATTGATATACAGTGTGTGCCAAACTTATTCAGACCAATTGTATACCGGTTTGAATGAAATAAAAACTGCTTAATTTAAGCTAAACACTATTGATTCCCAATGGTGTGGGAAAAAGCATCCATTTCTAGCCTGGCCTTGATCGCAGGAATCCCACGTCCAAATATGACCTTGATTCAAGCATACAATGTCCAAAATTTAAATTAAACCTCATACAAAGAGTTGCAACCAGGTTGAAAACATAATTCAAGGTTTGACCCTGAACTTCTGTATACAGTCTATAAAATATAAACAGCTTCATAAAAAAATACAAAATAAATTGACTATGTAATGTTAATATTTCAGTGTTTCTTTTAGTGGTAGCATTCTGTAGGTGGCCAAAGGCACTCAGACATTCAGACATGGAACATTACAAATGCCAGATCCATTTTCTTATTTAAGAGCAGAGGAAAATCATGGAAATACCTGAATTAATAAGACCCACCGTATAATGACACTAAACCAGCATTTGCTGCTTTTACAGGCTCGTCTCAACCATTTGGAGTCAATTATTTCTCACTTAGTGAAAAGTGCACACCACTGCCATGTAGGAATGTTACAAGTACATTGACCTATTCTCAAGGGCTGCACTACAGAGTCAATGCAATCAAGCACAAAAGTGGGTCTGCTAACTTTGCAAACCGCTGAGGTCTTTTTAAACAAGAGTCATACACAAGCAGGCTGCACCAACAACCCCCTCCACAACACACACTCCCATTCCTCATCCCACAAAAAAGAAGGGGGAAAAGAAAGGGGGGAAAAAAAGGGAAAACAGAGCAAGCTGGGCTCAGTTTTCTCTACTGGCCTCTGTGGGATTCTCCAGCTATCAGCTCCCTGTTTCCCTTAGTTACGCACAACAGCAGCTGCGGAACTTGGCGGTAATAAAACCTGGAACAATTTAACGGCTTTTATTGTTCTGCTGTGCCTCTCAGAACAGCTAACCTGTTCTCTTAGGACCTGGCAGAGAGAATCCCACTAGGGCGGCAATGAAAGAGGATCTCATTTACCTAAAAGCGCTTATAAATTTTTAATTTGCTTTAACAAGTAAATTAACAAGTCCCTCATTTGGGAAGTTTTATGGCTGCTTGCCACTGAGGGAGAACCATGAAAGTTTTATAGATAATCCACTGGCTAGGCTTGGCTGCTTATAATAAATTGTCAATTTCCTGCGGCACTGTCAAATCCCCTTGGTTTCTGATGACTACACTTTGAATATCTCCTTTATGCTGCCTTCAGAGCTCTATATACCAGGGCTATAAAAGTGCTGGGGAGCTTCACAGCTCAGCAGTTAAAAAGAACAACTTGAACTATTTCTATCGACGTTATGCTGGGAGTATAGCTGCGAGACACACCAATACTACATTAGGCCGCATAGGCATCACTAATTATGAGCCGGAGCCGAGCATGTATTTCATCAGCTCCGATGTGTAGCCATGTAATAAAAACACCTTGGGCTGGCGCACAACAACACTTGGAAACTGTTGAGCCAGCTTAGCACGCGGCTAGCTTTGTGTGACAAGCGTGTTGTGTGAAAAAGGCGAAGCTGAGGGGTCAGCCAGGGCCTGGAGAGGGCTCTTTCCTTAGGTCCTCTTTCTTAAAGTGGCCGTGTCTGCGGCTCCACCAGCGTGGCCTGGCTCTGACCCTGTGCTTTTGGCTCTGAGGCCCGGCTGCTCTAACAGCCACAGACAGGCGCCCGCGCCCGGGCCCCCTCCCATCCCCTGCAGCCCCTGCCACCCTCGCTCACAGCCTGTCACCGAGCATCAGCGGCCCACGCCTAACTGCCCCACATTCCTTCACCGTTATCCCGGTGTGCGGTAAAGAGGTCGCGGGCCGTACAACATACTGTAACACTTCATGGCTTGCTCAAACGCTGGTTATTTTGCTTGCGACGTCCGCGGTACATTTTCTCATTCTTGTCATTTGTTCGCCAATGCAATGCAAGATATCAGGTGGGTCATGGCGGAGCAACAGTTTTCATCGACAAGTGCGATTTCCCCTCCCATCTGCGGCATCAATAAGCTGCAGTGGCCTCTGGCGACCTTGTCAGACGCCATCTTTCTGGCGGCCAGAATGAACTTGCCTCTTCTAAGCCAACATCAGCTAAAGCCACGTGGGAGGCTTTGGACACAGTGGGGGGGGGGCTCTGCCTCTGCATCCTTAAGGGTGTGCGACTCCCGAGGAGCGGGGAATTAAGGGCCGTTTGTGGGCGCTGTCCTGATCTCATCTGTCATACTAAGGACTCCATTTCCTCCACCGCAGGCAACGGGCTGCTGGAGAGCGGGGAGCTCTCATAAATCTCCGATCTATGACGACATTACGGGCAAATCAATATGCTTTTAACATCCATCCTCTGCCCCCGAATCACCATCGCCTCGCTCCCCGTCTCACAAATGGTCATATAATGCTGTAGTCGGGTGGATTGAGTTATTGGGACAATTCCCAGATTTAATAATGAACTGAGCAGGTGCGGGGAAAGTGCACGGTGGCCGCGGCAGTGCTAGCGCGGAGGGGAGGGGGTGGAATAAGTGCAGCGGGGGACCTCGGCTCTCAGATCATATCTGGGCATCTTGTTATAGCACCCCAGCGTGGCGGTGAAATAACCTCCCAGCCTACTTTACACACCCTCCTATTCCCCGAGCCGGGCCGTGCCATTCCCACCGCATAGTGGGCGGGGGTGCAGACGGCTAGGAGGAAAATGGGACGGGGGGTGGGGGGGTGGGGGGCGGTGAGAGGAGCTGAAGACTTCCAGCCGGGCCTCTGGAGCACTCATCACCACATTACTATTCATCACAGAAATGTGAGTGCAATTAATCACATTATTCCCCGGCAGCTTCACCGTCCATGCGACTTATCCGTTACTGCGATATCGGCTTTCAGAGAACCAATCCCGCTAAGCCACAGCCGGTGTGCCAAATCACAGCTACCCGAGCTGGGCGGCCTCAATAAAAGGGCGGTATGGAGAAGGGGAAAAAAGAAAAAAGACAGCGAAGAAGGAGCCCTCGCCTATCACTGTACATGGGCTATCATTTCTCTTTTTTATTGCCATTTATTTTCCTCCAGGAATTCACTGCCGGTATATTGGCAGGGCTTCCAGTAGATGGAGGCAATGAAATTTAGCGCGGACACTTAACACTGGGTCAAGCCTTGTGCGCGGCTCATGTGTGGCGGTAATATGATAGACAAACACTTCCAGTTTGGGGAGAGGGCTTTTTTACGTTACAGGAATAGAGCTCTGCTGTCACGTGTTGCAGTAAATAGGATGGAAAATGCATAGGGGGAAATAAGATACAAATCTTGCAAAATGGTGATGAGTGTTGCAGTGTGGTTTATGGCTGGAACACACTACAGGAGTTTTAGCATGATTCTCGGACTATTTACAGATCAGGGTTAGACAGGGTGGACTTGTGTTTTGTCTGGCTTTAACAAGACTGAGTGTCTGCACAGATAATCCCGTCGCGTGAAAAGGTGACAGGCCCGATCTTGCGGCTTCAAATGCTCGGGGAAGATCAAATAGGTTTGATATTCCCCCGCTGCCAAGCGGCCCGGGTCCTGGAGTGCGAGATCATTTGTGATCCTCACGCACGCATACAGCCAACAGCCAATGAGAGGCGCTGGGCTGTTCAGTGTCCCTGTTTATCATGAGAGCGAGAGACAGAGAGGCAGGGCATGCAGGTGAGACACAATGCTATTGCTCCAAAAGCAACACATAAACAATCACTGCCTCCATGTGTACAGCTGCCGTCGGTTTATATTTTTCAAAACGAGCATGGAAATTACATGCACTATTTATGATGTATAACAAACAGCATGGCCAAATGGTTGTAGTCAAATTGGGGATGTTCATAATGAACCGTTTTACCACTTACCGACAATGAGAATTTTGAGCGATTCATATTATCAAAACAAAAAAGTAAATATATATTTTTTGTTGCAATACTGAAGATGGGGAATTCCTTGGTTCCTTGATCATTAGATGGCAGCACATGTAGGTAAACAAACATCACCCCAACCCCTCCCGCACCCATCCATTCTCACATGCAGCATCCCGCTGTCAATTGTCAATTTGATTTGATGAGCAAGAGTTTTGGCCAAAATCAATTAAATAATTAAAGGCATGTCCTATATAGACGCCTGTCCCAAATATAGGCAGGGTCAGTTCAGTCATTTAAGCAAATAAAAGCTTTTACTTGACGTTTTACGGTAGATTATGACTGATATTTGACTGTTCCGTTTTGTCTGAGTGTCAAGCTTCTGTGTCAGCAATCAACACAGTCAAATGTTTCCTCTTGTCATCCAATGGTCTTGTGTGAGCAGCATTCCCACTGGAAGATGAGATGAGTTTAGTGCGAGTTTAGTGCGAGATGCCCCATGTAGTGTGTTCCAGGCATAGGGTTACTAAACCCTATGCCATAGGGTTACTAAATCCTATGCCTGGACCTAAATGGGTCAAAGTGGAGCTGCTATATGCTTTAGACTCTCAGGCGTGAAATAATTGCTAGCTGTAGGTAATGCGGTCAATAAGCCACAAAAAATGTAAAGGCTAATGGAGATTAAGTAAAAGACATTTCACACAAATCGTTTAAGAGGAAAAGGCCACTTATTAAGCATGTAATTTGAATCTATTCACACCTACCTTAGAACAACACAGTGCTATCTGTGTAGCAAAAATAACTATGGTTACAGCAGCTGTCTGCACAAATATTAACATATTATTTTACCACAATAACATTAACAGTTGCCAAAATCCCTCCAAATACCAAAATACCTTATTAAAAGACAATAAAACAAAGTGGTTTGTCATAATTTTGGACATTTTCTTGCGATGCCCCCCTTAAAGCACTGCGTGACCTGGGGGGTCCTGACCCAAACGTTGAGAACCACTGGTTAAAAGTCAGGTCATGGTTCAGTTAAGTGGCGGTCAGATAGCAAGGAGACGTTTTATTTGGTGCAGTCTGTTCTGAAACAGGGCATCATGTTTTGCTTGTGATGTGCAGCAACTGGAATGCTAGCAGCTCACCTTACCCGGGTTTGGCTCTGTCTACACTGCTATTTGGGGATTAGATGAGACTGTACTGCATTTCCATTTTGGCTGACCCAGGGTCCCTGTTGAAGGCCAACAGTCCTATCACTAATCCCTGCTGCAAACCCTTCTCATCAAGCCACCTTCCGGAAATTCACAACTGTTGTTACTGAGCCATAAAACAGGACAGTATCACCATAGCAGGGTATTAAAGCGAGTGTGACCTACAGTAAGCCTTCCAGCTTGCATCTGTTGCGAGACTCGGAGAAAAAAAATGCCATGGTTAAACAATAACACTCCGTTAGGAAATAATGCAATATGAAAATATACAGCTGTGATGTTTTTATAATAATGCATACTGTAAGTATGTAAGTATGTAAGTAGCTGCAATGAGGACAGATAGTCGCCAATAACATTACAATCATTGGAATGACATTAATGGTAGTTTCCCTTCTATCAGAGTGCATCGCAAACGTATAGCTGGAACAGGGCCATAATGAAATTCTAAGCAGCAGGAAGCTGAAGGATTTCACACAAAGCATTCTCAACATTTTCTTCTTCCTTCTTCTGCCATATATAACTGCACTCACTGCTCAGACATCCAGGTATTACCGACTGAAACCACTGCAGAGCTTCACAAAGCCGAGGATACGTCCGACATGTATCATTCGAGTTTTCTACAAAGCTTTGAACTTTGAAAAGGGTAAAATAGTCGGAGGAGAGCAGCGGGCCTGGTGGAGGCTGAGTAATGTGCTTCACAATGTTTTTCATTATGTTGGGGCAGGAGGACATTTGTGCTTTACCATTGTAAACCTTGTGTGCAGGCCAATCCTCTATTGTTGTTAGCAAAAATAACGACATTACTTGAAAAGCTGTAACAACTGAAAGCTGTTGGGTACACCCATGGTTTCAGTAAGCAGGCCAGCTACCTCTACAAGTTCAAATAACAATAATTTCTCAGTCTATTTCCCAGAATTACAATTAATTGACAAAAAACACTATAGATTTCTCCTTTATTGGGGAAATGAAAGACTCACCTACAATTTATACCTACACGACGTACCTGGAAATAGCTACCTGCCATCCCAGATCTGACAGCACCCAGCAATGACTAGGCAGCTCGCAGAAATAGCTTCCCCACCTGTGTCTAAGCCAAATTACAACACACAGGGGACCTGTTACAATTCAGCCTAGTTCCACATCACTTAGCACAAAGAGAGACTATTTAGGTGGTTTAGTGCTCTTATTTATGTTGAGAATTACGACTAGATCGAAATCTTGTCTGTTTTTTCCCCCCCCCGTTCAGTGACAAGTTGTGTTTTCAGAGGCTATCAGTGATCTTGGCAGGGCAAAAGAATTACTCCATGACCCTCTTTGCAATGCATGCCCTTGCACTGTTTTTGTTTTGGTCTAGGCTTCCTCCAACAAGTAATGGACTTCCTTGAAGCCATAAATCACACTTGCGCAGCGCTTTTCATCTTTCCCCCACCTCCCCCCTGCTCCACCATGTTTTGTTGTGTGTACCACGTCTGTGTTAGCGTGGAGCCATTTTCTTTCCACAAAGTGCAGCTCTGACACTGCTGGCCCTCTTCCTCCACTTCTTGGAAAAGGCTCTTGCGAGCGCTGAGGGCCACAGACGTCAACCACAGGAAGGCAATTATGAGAGTAAAATTACTTCCTCACTGTTATCAATCTGCTCTCTCAGCCCAGGGAATGGTTAAAAGCCACCATGAAATAGGGCAGAGTTAGTCTGTTCTCCTGGGCCCCCGGCCAGGGCTGCTAACCTTGCTATTAAAGGCTCCCGACAAGCTTTGTCAATGCAATCTGCTGAATGCCTTGAGTGACACACGATCGATATTCTCCACTCTCCTGGGTCATCACCGGTGACAGAGGCCTAAGTAATAATACAGCCCTCGCTGCCTCCTCCAACTTAAACGCTTCCACCGCCACAATATTTCTACCCCCCCCCACCCCCCCACTATCTCGGGGCTTGTGAGCTAAATTTTCCTCGCTGATCGAAAGAGGAAGATAAGGGAAGGTGGGAGAGGAGGAGGGATGGTGTTTAGGTGGGAGGAGGAGGGGGGGGGGGGGGGGTAGTGGGTGAGGAATCGCTGCGTGTCTGGATTGATGCTGCCGGCCGGGGGGTGGAGAGCGGTGCGGTGCGGTGCGGTGGGAGGGGGCTGATAAATCGAAAATGACTGGCTGCCGAGTTGTAATCTGCCAGTGCCGAGCCCCCTGTAGCAACAAGCCAAATGAAAAAGCGTGCTGACAGGCCGGAGAGATAGAGGGGCCAACGGTAGATTGCGGGGGGTGGGGGTGCAGTGGGGAGGAAGAGAAATTTGCGGGTTGAGACATCTGTGTTTACGTGCGCATGGAGGTGTCGCAGAGAGAGCAGGGAGCAGAACATTGCAGGGAGCAGAACCATTACAGCTAGACAACACAACGCCTTCATTACGATCTGTAGCGGGGTCCAGCGTAAACACGAATAGTTGCCGTGGCTTTGCAGCGTGTAGCTTGTAAATCTGCTACAATATGTTGTCTTTATATCTTCACTACTGCCATTCCAACCGTCTGAAAGTCACACACACACGCATTGCATTGAGAGAGAGAGAGAGAGAGAGAGAGAGAGAGAGAGAGAGAGAGAGAGAGAGAGAGAGAGAGAGAGAGAGAGAGACAGACAGAGAGAGAGACAGACAGAGAGAGAGGCGCAGGTGAGTTGTGTTCCAGCACAGAAATCCAACACAAGAGCTCCACCTACTGCTAGCACCTCCTCCATGCCCTGTCCTTTGTTCAGACAGCCAGGCCAACCCTGGGAGTACACCAGCCGACGTCTGCGTCTCCGACATTAACGTCAGGCGGGGGGGGGGGAGCGGACGCGGACGGGGCTAATGAAGGCACGGCGGTCCGGCCTTGTTTTGTCTGCCCGACACAATGTCAGCCGCAATGAGGAGCTACCAGCTAAGCCTAGCCCTCGCCTCTCAAGTATTAAGCGTGCGAGTGCATTGCCTGCTAAACAGGGTGTTGCCGGAGCAGGGCCTGAGAGAGGCAGCCGGTCCGCCACACACTGTCTGCCTGCCTAACAGGCCTGCCGGCCTGAATACACAACAGGAGTTCCTCACGATAAGGCAAGGTCAATCTAGGAACAGCGGTGGCTCAAGACAAGCCAGCCAGCATTGTAATGGGGGAACTCAATAACGCTGCTGTTGAAAAAACAATGCTAGACGGTGCCAGTGGATCCCATCCACCGGCACCATAGAGGGCCCTGGGTAAACAATCTGTCTGTACAGCCATCCATAACCCTACACAGTTTACATAGATGAACTGCATATATTTATAAATCATAGTGGCACAGCTTGGGGCCTGATGAATACGCAAAGCAGCGGGAAACAGCGCAGATGTAATTTCGGTGGAATTATCTGCGACTCTTTTGTCTGTTTATCCGCCGTCGCTTTCTTTTTGTTGTTGTTGCTGCCCCTGGAGCAGCAGACGTGCCCGAACAAGGCAACAGGGGCCCCCAGCATTTCATTTTCATGACTTGTCGTCGGACTGTCACAGAGCAAAGCCATCTCCCTCGCAGCGTGGCTGCTATTCCGGGGACGTGCCCATCAGCCGCGCGCGCTCCCCGAATAGCCACACCCCCGCTGGGCTATTGAGGTGATACAGAATCGTTTTTCTCCCTGATGCACTCACCACTGGTTGTGACATAAAAAAGGAAAGGGGAAAGAAAAACAAGAATGGCGGTTGCCTCTTCCCCCCACCCCTGAGGAAACACTGGAAATTATTTTTGTAACCCTTAGTGCGGCGATTTTGTTGAAAGTGCACAAATGAATAAAACCCATTCTGCACGGCGGTCTCCACTGGAAGCTCGCCTGTGGCTTTCTGAGTTTGCCGATGAAAATTGGGTTCTGCAGTTCTAGGTTCATTATTCGAGACTCAGGGCATTGTCTGCGACAATGGCAGAGACATTTGAAACGAGCTACCACGAGATGAAGACATTAATATGAGTAGCACTTCACGGAGGCTTTCTGCATAATCCGAAAAAACAAGGGGATTCATGCTCGGTAACTCTGACTTTCTGACGCTCAGGAGGTTTGGTGTTACCTGGCTTTGAACTGACGATGAGCCTGGCTTTAGAATGAGTTTGGGATAAATATTCTAGAAAAGCAAGAATCAGTATACTCATATGTGCAGATTTGCTATTGCTAGCCACAATCAAATATACTGCCAAATATGCAGCCCTCACATAATTGGTGCAAATGAGTGATACGATAGTGGACAATCTGCATGAATAGACCTTGTTCATCACGCCACCTGATGAGATTGACTGCCTCAGAATGACTCTTCATTGTAAGGGACTAGCTCTTTAGAAAGTTATTTACTAGGGGAGCAGAGAAATGTAATTTAGATGATACAAGTTAACAGTATCAGTAACTGTTTTAATTGTGACCTGTGCT
>JAOEHI010000006.1:3981581-4010738 GCA_025447815.1 Percopsis transmontana | reverse complement strand
ATTACATGGAGCAGATAGGGTTTATGCATCTTGCTCAAGGATGCTTACAGGTAGGCCAACTCTGGGGCTTAAACCCAGTCCAACACCTAGTCCACTAGACTGTCCTGCCCTGAAGGAGTGGCACCTTGTTCTGCTGTAGCCCATCTGCTTCAAGGTTCGACGTGTTGTGCCTTCAGAGATGCTCTTCTACATACGGTACCTTGGTTGTAACGGTTACTTGAGTTACTTTAGCCTTTCTATCAGCTCGAATCAGTCTCGCCATTCTCCTCTGACCACTGCCATCAGCAAGGCATTTTTGCCCAGGAAACTGACGCTCACTGGGTATTTTCCCTTTTTCAGACCATTCTCTGTAAACCCTAGAGATGGTTGCGCGGGAAAATCCCAGTAGATCAGCACTTTCTGAAATACTCCAGCCCGTCTGGCACCAGCAACCATGCCACATTCAAAGTCACTTAAATCACCTTTCTTCCCCATTCCGATGCTTGGTTTGAACTTCAGCAGGTGGTCTTCATGGCTAAAGGCATTGAGTTGCTGCCACGTGTTTGGCTGATTAGATATTTGCGTTAACAAGGACTTGAAAAGGTGTACCTAATGAAGTGGCCGGTGAGTGTATAGGCTATACTGTGGTATGTGAAGTTTCATTTGCAATACCTTCCAGTTTGGCTCCTCCACGTTTGCCTGTTGATAAAGAAGGCATTTGAAGCTGTGAAATCTCCGTCTAATCCTTCCATAATCCTTCCATAGGCTGACTGTGATCCAGTGTCCTCCCGAGACAGAAAATTCAGTCCTAGGGGGCACATCGGCTCCATGCCATAATGAAAAGCACCATCTGATTCACCGTCGCAGCTAATTGGAGCTCCACTGTGCTAATTAAATCAAGACGCCACCTGGCGTGTGATGTGCGCTGTGTATGCGTGCATGGAGTGTATGTCCTAAAAGTGACAGCACATTCGTATATCTTCGTCCAGATATTTTCGCCCATTTGATCCACATACGGCCGATGCTGTCTCCGGTCTCGTTTGATAAAGTGTCTGACTGAATGTTATGAGCGATTTCCTGACTATCCCAGACCTTTCATCATAGCCCTTTTGACTACTTGACGTAAGCGGTAGCCTACCCCTGTAACGTAATCCCATCGCGTCGGTTATTTATTGATTTGCCCTCTTCTTGTGAATGTACTGTCCCACTGTGACTTGTCTAAGCCGGTCTGTTCTATGCCTGTTCCTGTTGTTTATATACAAACCTGAAAAATAAAATATTAAAAACTAATTCCACATAAAAACCGGACAGCATGGGTGGCCTGACCTCTTCACAATAAGGACCATTTGAAAATGTCACAGTCTCTAGTTAGCAATTCAAACAGGCAAAGGAGTCAAAGGAGGCAATTACAGCGTTTTCATGTTTCTGTCAAGGCCTCGTCACCTCGAACGCCTGACACCGTGCCCCGCGTTCTAATAGAGGGACGCGGGCCGGAAATTTCACGGCAGACGTGAAAAAACACAACCCGCGCCATAATAACGCTTCCAACGCCGTCCCCACATCCCCTCCTATCTCTCTCAATCACCCTTATCTCTCCCTCTCCAGCCCTCACCTCCTCTTTCATTTCCCAGGCAGTCTATCATTTGGGAAGCGCCTAAGTGTGATTGTGGCTTCCGCCAGGAGGGGGTGGGGGGCAGAATGCTGTCATCACTCCCAGGACCATAATCAATAGTGTCAGTAATGGCCGTGGCAGGGGGAGAACGCTGGATTGCTGCGGGGTCCTCTGGGATCATATTGGAGGGCTTTGTCTCTCCCGCCGCCTTTTCACGGGGGACCAGAGGAAAAGAATGTGACATCTGCTAAAATGGCTGGAGCTGTTGCTGCCCTATACCCTATACCCAGGGCTCTTGTGGAGGTCTGTATTACAGCTCGCGATTGGCTATTCTATCGCAGACTATAGTCATTTAAACACATTGCAGTTAAGGAGTCAGCTGAGAAAACATCCTGATGTTTACTATAAAAGAATGCCGTAAGTGTTTTAATGTTCGATATGGCAGATGCTGGTTACACCGTCGCATTTTCTCTCGTCTATTCATATAGGCTAGAAAGAAGAAAATAACAAATGTTTTGGTAGCTCATAAATAGCCTTGATATTCAAAGTAAGAATCGGAACATTTAATATTCTTAGCTCAGCTTTAGTAAATTTTGAATTTGCCACCAATAAATCCCTAAAATTAATTATATGTATGATGTATTATGTCATGCTCGCACAACAGCAGGTTCTTCTTCTCTAAAGAGCCTTCTGGGCTGTGCAGACCAGCGCCCTGCTTCCGAGCTCGCCCCAAGAGATGACATGTCATTGTTCGGGCCAGTACTGTACGAGCCTCCTGGCAAACTGCTGCTCGCTTGGCTCGCTGGCACTGCGGAAGGGGACAGCAGAGCAATCTGCTCTCCCAGGGAGAAGACACAGTGAAAGTAGGACACTGCTGTCAAGGACCCCCCCCCGAGGACCAGTGTAGGATTAGGAGCACAAGGCCTCAAGGCACCCCCCGTTCCACAGTGTGAGCCTCGTCGCTACACCGTGGCGTGGGCGCGCGCGCTAACGGTGCTTTGTGGTATGCTTCCGTTACATCTTGTTCACATTTCCCGGACGGGATATTCTTTGGGCTTTCGTGGAATTTATTTTTCACGGAGCGCCCGCTCAGACTGCATTATCCCATTTGCCTGTTAATGCGAGCAGAGATACGTACTTGTTCACTTATGACAGGCAGTGTAGCGGCGTTGCTGTGGGCATGTCAGGCTGTTACAGCTCGTTATTAGCGCTGAGAGCGTGGCGCAGAAGGGGGCGCGTGATTATTCAACCGAGGAGCACAGAGACTTTGCCTCACAACAGGAAGCGGTGCCTTTTCTTTTTTCAAACCAAGGACTGAAAGTGTTTTACCATGGCGGCAGAGGAAAGGAGAGGGTTGGGGGTGTTGAAAAGATACAATTTCACAGCTGAGCACGCCCGCTTGGCTCTCCGGTACGAGTACGAGGAGGGGAGGATTTCACACCTGAGATAATAAAGGAGTCGAGGTAGGATGGGATGAAATTCTTACACGGCTATTCGATTCTCTTCATCAGGGAAGATGGATTCGCCTTTACAAGGGTTTAAACAACACACTGGTGTAAAAGGGCAACATTGTGTCTCACATTTACCTACTCCACTTCAGGTCCCCTCTTTATTAACCTCCTGAGATTACTTGAGGCAGGAAGCGCAGACTTAAAACCCATTTCTTATGTACGAGCCCAGCCAAAGATTATCAACGGTTAACTGTGGTATATAATGGCTCTAAACACCTCCAAATGTTCATATTAGAAATGGTATTTTCGTGCCAAGAAAGACGAACTTCCACAGACGGTCCCGTAAGCCAGGGCTAGGAGCTGAGATATTTTGGAATACACTTTCACCCTTACTCCGGCTAACTCTTTGGCTTGTAGGCCTCTCATTGGATGAAAGACAAAAGGGGTCACGGGTCACTCACCCTGAGGTGCTGCCCGTGGAATTTGCCATTTGTTATATCTATTATATCTAGGAAATTATCCATTTATTAACAATATTGTCACATAGCCTTAACTGACACAGTTAGGGATTGAAAGTCTGCCAGTTTGATATTGATCCACCACATACACAAAGATACACATCTGAATGTGTTGTGTCTGTTTTCATCTGCTTCTGTGAATGCACTCATCAGCGCTGCCATATTCTCCTTGGACCCCTTCTCAGCCCTCGACCCTTCTCTGCTACATCATTATGCAAATGCAATTTCAGCTCATTAAGTGTCAGTCAGTCAGGAGAACCTAAATACAGTCTTCACCCAGGAAATCAATCTGCCATCTCTAAAGGCCCACAGGCGATGCAACACACACTGCATTGCTGCGGTCGAGGATAATCAAAATCCATAATTGCTTTTTAAATCACAACATTAATGACAAGATCTCTCGATTGTAATGCATTGTAATCACGCCATTAATATGTATATGACTGCAGTATTGGGAGCCATCTGTCTGGCTGAGGGAGACTGTTGGCTGCATTCCAACAGACACACTCATTTCAAGGACTGTATTTTGGCCCGTGACCACCGGCTACATAACCAATGTGAATGCTGCCACCAGCACAGGAAAATGAACCCAAATTGATCCATCAATCACCTATGTGCTGTAGACAGTGTTTATTCAGCCTCACCTCAGTTTGCCATTATTCATACTCGCAGATAAAAGGCCTCTAGGAGGAAGATGGAAAAGAGCAGACAAGTAGCATGGCACAAAACAGAACCTCTTTATAGTACGCTTTATAGTAAGTGTTTGCTAGGTGAATGCCTTAGGTTACCTCCAGGTAGAATCAATTATAAGAGATTTTTAAAAGCCCCTCTTTGGTCTTCACAGAGGTATGGGAAGTGAGCGAGCTCTCGAGGTATCAAACACGATCCCTTTTTATGTTTCGCCATCAAACTTTCCCTTTCTTTTCAAACTTCTCCACAGTTAGCGCTGAGGAGGAAATGTGGGCCATTTTGAGTTATTATTCCCAAACTTCAATTGGGGGCTTGTCTTCTTTATGCGGCTTCTTATGACTAATGTATTTCCAGTACAAAGGCGCTTGTGCCTTTTAAAGAAGCTCCGCTGCAACTCCTGCTTCTGTCGCTACAGTTGCTGGAGGGAGAGGGACGGGAACGGAAATACTCGTCATTTCACCCCGGGACACCTCACGACAGCTCAGCTTCACGTCGACACGTTGACAGAAGAGGACTTGTGACAAACCCACAACCCTTCCATTGTGGTGAACGCTCTCAGTAAGTGTCTGGTGAAACAAGCCTGTCTCAGACTGAGCCGTCATCCATTACTTATGGACTTGGGTGAGGCGTGAGTCTCTGTAGGTGCACACCGGAGGGCTGAATTATTGCTCAGTATATGAATTCACCCTGCGACAGAGTGTGTTTATATAAAGCCAAATCATACGAAGGGGGTCAGGGAACAGTATGTCAAAGTGAATTTTAATTCCAGACTAAATAACTCAAAATATGAGATGTGCATGTAGGCCAAAATAACGAACTGCTGCAATTTATCCACTAAAAATTTCACATTCAGATGAAGGAAACCCCACCATATTATTATACTGATATTCATAGTTCAGTCTAGTGTATACATTTAAACCAGAGGGGACAGCTAGTGCCCTGACTCCAGGAGATGCCAAAACGTAGATACAGTTCCCTTCTCGATGAATATTACATTTATTTTCAGGACACGTTTTGTAGGGCTACAGATACAGTACGCTTGCTGTTTTCATTCATAGAAATAACAGGCTATACATTCTCCAAAATATAAGGTTTGGAGTGGGAACGGCATGTCACCTGACCTGCATCTAATGCAACAGAACAACACAATTGTTTCTACAATACAAGAGTTGCAGAACTGTTGAAAGAGAGCAATTATTTCTTCAAGTAGCTTGAAGCACCATAGCATGCCAACACATTTCTCACATTCCTACTGTAACATCTGATGCCAGCCCATTTAAGTTTTAGGCTTTTTTACCTGCTGCTAAACATTTAAGCTACAGGTCTTTTTTATTCTGCAGCTAATTGGCAAGTCTGTCTACCCTTCCTCTGAGCAGAGGAGGGCCTGTATCTCTCCACAGATTTATTCATCTGTTGTAATTAATTGCATCTTTAAAAGAACATAATCTAAGTACGCTGCCAATTAATTTTCAATTGGCACGATTCTGATGCTCTCTGTTCAGCCGAGGGGGAAATTAAAAGTTTTGGTGGGTGTTACAAAAGCTTTAATGGTGTCCCTTTGTTCACCCGCAACACACGTTGTGAGAAACATCTCTCAGCCCAACAAAGTGATCCCGCTCCACGGAATCAATTCCCTCATGCTCCAACAGCTAAAAGAAGCCAGGGAGGAGAGAAGATCTGAGAGGGAAAACACAGTCTCGACAGTCTCTCCTTGTTCTTTGATCAGGCAGAACAAGGTTGTGTTCCCACTGAGCATGTGTGAATAAAGAGTAACTTAGCACAACTGCCCAACACAAATTGTCCATATTCATATAGACATGACACACAGTTACACAATATTCTCCAGACTGGTCTAATGCTAGTTGAGCGTTGCTTACGGTCTCTGCGGTATGATTTGGTGCATGTTTGCTAGCATTTTGAAGACTAAAGAATAGGCCTTTCCCAACAGGGGTAAAATCACAGAGATCTGATTATCATTAATAACATAACATAAGAATTCGGGAGCTTTGTTTGCATATTGAAAGCATCAGGTATACAATGTCCAGTACACTAGTGCTATGAAGGCAAACAGCGCTCTTGTAAAGGGGTTAAAACAGTTGTAGCCGTATTGTAGCAATAACTTGGCACTTCTACCTGAAGTGTCTCTTTCTCTCTCTCTCTCTCTCTCTCCAAGAGCCGGTGAAGCCACAAGGGAGAGTGCTCGGCTAACCTCAGTGACTCTTCTAACAAGCTGAAGTGGGATTTCCACAGCTCAGCTTTTTATTGCTACCAAGTAAACAACAGCAAATAGACTAGCCATGTGGTAGTGTGTGTGTGTGTGTAGCCTCTGCGAAATAAACTGCGGCAAAATCTAATTAATGAAATCAATTGAAGTGGCGAAATCAAACTGGAGCTCTCGAGATCAGGATTGTATCACGAGGCTATGTAGCTACAGTAAGTGCATTAAAAACACATCTAAGGACTTCCCCGAGCGTTTTTCTGGGAGAATTCTTAGGTGTTGTGAAACTGCAATAGGTTTGCTGTTTATAAATCATTGGCTACAATCAACAGCCCCAACCCTACATACCCTAATGGTAAAAATATCTCTTTATTCTCATTTGAGTAAATGAGAAAACGGAAACGGATATTTAGGGCTGACTTTTCAATGGATTTAAATGAATATAGAAGAAAGAGAGGCACTTTTAAGAAGCCGTGAGATTAGACTTCACTAACTGCCACGATGCCACGCAGCAAGGCTGCGTTATAAACATCCTCCAAACTGCGCAATCATCTAACCTAGTGTTTACAGCAGTAGAGAGTGATGCTAATTGGACTGTGGGAGGCTGTAAATATCTACAAAGAACCATAGCTACCAGTGCGCTGACAGCCTGATTTCCACTGTAGCCTGGTTTGATGTGACAAGAGGCAGGCACAAAGCAAGCACTTAGGCGTTCATTCAGTGTTCCTCTAATCTGGCTTGTCAAAAACAGGCCGTTTGTCAACATAAGCCTTTCCAGCTAACTCCTGATGAGTGCTGGTGGTGAAGGGTCACGCCTCGTGTCTTGTGACTGATCTGCAGGTCTCAGATCTATCGTGAGAAAGGCACCAGCTTTACATAGATCAACTAATTACAGCGAATGGGAATAACCCGTTATGTTCTTACAGTGTAGTCAGCTCAGTCACCATCACGTATTTAAGCCAAATCAGCTCTAATCACAATGGACGTCAACACGGGGGCTTTTCTCGGTAGCAAACGACTACAGCAACAATTACGCATGGTTGAAAGGTCAAAGTGGTGCGTTGGCATGTAGGTTTATTTAAGGTCCAACGCTAACCAGCCCACTGAGTGAGTCATGCATTTGTTTCTCCCTGTGGTTGGAGTTGAAAACACACAGCCGCCTTCCTTATTTAATCAAGACCGCATACGTGAGCGTTCTCTTGCTGAACGCTACTGCGAATTTCAGTGGGAGGTTAATAGATGGGAGGTGTGTAATTTGTGTTAGAGTTACAGTGTTATAAACATATCGATGATGGTTGCTTGAAACAAAACCGTTCTGATCTCACACTGGCTTGCCTTCAGGCGTGTATCACAGCAGCAGTAAATAGCCTCAGAGCTGTTCATTACGACCTCCACAGAACACCGCGAGGATTGGGGGAAGTGGCTCAAAACACACAGTCTTATGAAATAGAGACATGCATTATTTACACACGTAAGTCTTTTCTTGTTTTCTGTCCACTATTTTCTAGGGCTAGACTGATCTCCACAGCACAAATTCTCGCTTGTTGGACTGATGCAATGCGTGGTTGGCTGCGCGGAATTGGGTCTTATTCCATTGAAGTTCTTGGTGGATGTTACTGAATAACAGTGTGTCTAATCTTAATTGTCAAGAATGAGCTGTACGCAACAGTCTGGCTATACTAGTAATTATTTTTCATGTCACAAATCTGTTATTGTTCTAAAAGCCATAACAACAATTATGTTGAGGTGCATGCTGTAATGCTTTGCTTTTACCTGACAGGTGAAGGACTCCCACTATTGTCTTTGGTGTGGCAAGACTGCCCTCTGGTGAATGACAAAGTACAGGGATATTGTATAACATCGGCACCTAATCTGCAGAAATATGGATGCCAACCTGCATATCTGGAATACATTATAAAGCTGGTAAGTATTTATGCCAAGTTACGTCTTCAGTGAACTAATAATACATTTTAACACAACTTTTTAGTATGAATAAACTGTAGATTCTAAACCAAATATAATATTCATCTTAAATCCCCCCAGGTTAAATGGTTTGTAGTCCGTATGTTGCCCAGTGTTTACCCAAAGTGACTACATGGCCAACTACATCAGCATGAACGGTGGATGCACCTAGAATGTGGGGTTTAGGTACTCAAAAACATCAGCTCGGTCTTGAAACATTTGGGAGAATAACTCGGAAGTTCTCTCTTTGTATTGGCAACATATGAACAAAATATTGCTTGTAACCACAGAGAGTAACCTCAAGCTTCAGACAGCAGCAGTGTGGTGATGCCTTTAAAATGGCGAGAACTTCCCTAGACTTCTAATGAGTGGAATGGAAAGAGCCAACACAACAATCTGCATAAACGCATCAAATAATAACGGCAAACTGCAAAAAAAAAAAAAAAAAAAAGATCTTCTTCCATTGCAAACCTTTGTTTTATTACAAACAAAACCCAGTACAAAAGTTCTATGATTCAAGAGAACCTTTTTTTTTTTTTTTTTAAACTAACAAATAGGCCAACATGACTTTGCTTAGAAAAATAAGTACACAGTGGTCAATAAAACAGACCCCTTTAAAAATTCACATCGTTAAATCCCTACTAGCCAACAATACATGCATTCACACACACACACACATCCTAAATAATTAGCAAATTGTGATTTATTTACAACACAGATAGCTCAAAGACAGCCGATAGTAGATAAAAGCAGACTTTTAGGTACTTGCCATAGTCCAAAGTGAAAGGCTTGGGCTGACATTGTCTGTCATTTCCCTGCAGGAGAGTCACTGATACTGATCACTGACCAGGTGTAGCTCGTATCCATTAGAGGATTAACTGGACAGCACACATAACACAGCATCACAATGAGGCTGTGCTGGTCTAAAGGGCCTCAAGTAAAGCCCTTTAGAAAGGTAGTCCTCCTGTGCGTCACACTCAAATGGAAGTGTGTCAGCGGTTTGTAATTGGCTTGATTCAATGACGGCTTAAAAAAGGAGGTTGGTTTTATTAGACTCATCCCTTCCCAGGGGGCTCTATAGTCCGTGGAGGCTGGAACTGATGATATCCATGAAGGTGGCCTCTACCCGGTAGCAGAGCTGGACGTCTGGGTCGGCTCCCCCCACTTCCAATGCTGTCCTCTGGGGCAGGCTCAGCTTGGAGGAGCCTCCCCCTGGAGGAGTCAACGCCTCCTGGGGCTTCTCCTTCAGATACTGCAGTCCTGAGAGCGAGAGAGCGAGAGAGCGAGAGCGAGAGCGAGAGGGAGGGAGAGAGGGGAGAACGTGGGAGGGTTCAGTCACGGGAGACGAACAACAAATCCCAAATTGCCCTTTTATTTTCATCGTACCAGTTAACACTACCTAACGGTATCACACTTACGAGCGATAAGTGGGTCGATGTCCCTGGCTTTGGTGGCCACGTCAGAGGCACACACCTGTCCCACCTGCACCAGCAGGGCCGCCACGTCATCATAGAGCGGAGGGAAGGCCTGGCAGAAGGCCACCAGGCACGGCAGAGTGGGCATGAAGAACGAGAAGCGCTTGGCCCGGGTCAGCACTGAAACAACAACACCACACCACACTAAATATAGCAGCAGTGAGGCTGGTACAAGCTGTACCTTTGTTTAAGACAAAGAAAAAGAAAAAAAAAAAGCTTCACTAACAACCAGCTACCAGAAGGTGGCAGTGTAATGTAATACAAAGAGAGAGTCCATAAAGCTTGTACAATAATATACACAGAGAAATGTACAGCCTCGGAAGGTAGAGACATCTAGTCCTGATTTGATTTAGGTAATACAGGTCAGCCTCTGACCTGTCAGCAAGGTGCCCATGACCCCGACGGCCAGGCGAGCCACGCTGAGGGACTTGGGGAGGGCGTACTGTGTACACAGGTAGGACAACAGCTGGATGGCAAAGATCTGTGGAAGACACAACACGCATAGGGCCAGTATTTACATCAGTAGGTGCACTAAATGAAGCAACAAGAAAAAAAAAAAAAAAAAAGGCATAATAAGAAAGCCAGTGGGCGCGGTGCCAGGGCCGCTGCGGAGTCCAAAGCCAGCGGAGGAGATTGGGGTGGGGGAGGGGGGACTCACCTGCTTCTCCAGCTGGGGCTGGGCCAGCAGCTCTGGGATGAAGTCCAGACAGATATGGATGGAGGGGATGCCCGCCACAGTTAGAGGCAGCAGAGCCTGAGGGTAGCCCTGACGGAGAGAGAGAGAACCACACACACACAGCACTGAGCCACTGGACAGAAAGATACACTTGGACTCTGTAGAGACGCATGATGGAAACAGACCTCTCTCAGTCCATAGAACGACCTTCATACGCGTGTGTGAAGGTCAATCGCGCTCGGGACACGCCGACAGGCGCTAATCCTCACCTGGAAGTGGACCAGCTTGGCGATGTTGGGGTCGGCGATGAACATCTGATGCAGCAGGCAGCAGATGAGACACTGCACCTCCCTCAGGTCACTGAGCAGGCCCCCCTCCGCCGCCTCCGCCTCCTCGCTGCTCCCCAGCGTGGCGCTCCCCGGCAGGCCCCTCATGCTCCTCAGCAGGCTCTCGTTGGTGGCGCCCAGCTGCTGCTCCTCGGAGGTGGGGAGGCACACCTCCAGGAGGATCTGGACCGCTGCGCTGTCCTGTGGGGGAGAAAGAGAGAGAGACGAGGTGTTTAAACATCATGTCCGTCTGTCTGTCTGCCTGCCTGTCTGTCTGTCTGTCTGCCTGCCTGCCTGCCTGTCTGTCTGCCTGTCTGCCTGCCTGCCTGCCTGCGGTGTACCTGCGCTGCCAGCAGGGCGTTCCTCAGCTCCTCCCGGGTGACCTCGGGCGTGTCCGGCTGGCCAGCCAGGCCCAGGTTGGAGACTGTCTGGCTCTGGCGGTCGAAGTCGGCCGTCTCCTTCAGGTGACAGTGCAGGTAGGCCTTGGAGGCCAGCAGGTAGCCGTTCAGCATGTGAAGCACAATGTCCATCAATGGAGGGCATCTAGGGGGGAGGGAGAGTCATTCTAGTGCCATGAACTCTGGTTTGAGTGGAATAAAAACAACGTAGCGGATAGCGTATTCGCATGGATCTAACAAACATTTTATGCCATTATTGAATCAATTACTGTAGGCTTCTTACAAACTAAAAGAAAAACATACTTTACCTACAAAGGCATTCACCTTTCCCTTTAAAAATACTCTAAAGCGATATTAAACCCCACTAATATCAGTGTAAGCAGTGTAGCAGCACACTGGCATTTTCCCTAATAATGCCTCTTTAGCTAACCGCTGGAACTCGCAGCCTCCCAGGGTTTATAGCTTAATTCCAGGGCGTGTGGAGCCATTAAACTGAGAAGCTGCATTTTGCCTTTGACAGGTGCCAATGTCTCCTACTGAAATAAGCATGATTAGATTGACAATTACCATTCATTTAATTTTAAGTATCACTCACCCACTCTAAATATCAGATTAATAGAGATTACCCAGCATTCCTACAGTCGTAAAACACTCAGCAAATCAAAGTTTACTCTCGTCGGGCAAAGATTGATTTGATAGATAGATATAGTCAAGATAAAGAATGACAGACACACGTGTTTTGGGGGGAGGGGGTAGTCCAGGGGAAAGTGCAGCGTTGTACCTGTACACTCTGTGGTCACAGCGCAGCACGATCAGAGGGTCCACCATCAGGTCGATCTGACTGTACGTCTGCTGGTGGAGCAGCTTGGCTGATGGTTGGAGGGCGTTTACCGTCATGACCCACAACCTGCAACACACACACACACACACAGGCTTATATACAAGCAGGCCTTTGGAAGCATCTACTGGAGGGATTCATTCCCAGAATGAACTATTTAAGGTTACTTAAACTGACGTTTGTTTTATGACCGTGTGGCTACTTTTGTGCATTGGCGTCATGAACCTCAAATAATTGGACTTTATCCTAAATGGATATGGAGGAAAATAAATAAATAACAACCTCCGGAGTGGTTTATTTGCTTGGATAATTGAGGGAGCAACATAGAAACTCCCGCGGTGCCTTCTCAGATCTCTCGTATCAGACTGGTTAATTATAAGCAGCAGGGCACAGTCTGAGCAGCAAGCCCTCCTGCAGGCTGGACCGCTTACATGAATCAGTGGATCTGTGTGAGGTTTGACTCCGCTGGCCTGCTCCCAGATTCAGCAGGGCTAGCCAGCCTTTGGTTCGGCAGGGGAAGGGGGGGCGGTCAACAATCCCTTACCCGTCTCCCCCTCAGACAGTCTCTCCCCCCCGTTTGCCCCTGACTGGAACAGTTCGTGTTACACAACTCCCCTCTCTGTATCTTAAATATATTTTTAAAAGAAAGAAAAAAAAAAAAAAAAAACAATCGATAGGATGGCTTCTTCTGGCTTTGGTAAGCTGTGCTCTCGTGGGTGTTGAGAGCCACCTGTTATATCCACAGTTCTGGAAGGGAGTAGTCTGGCTCAATACCACTGATCTAGTCACACAATGACCATTGACCGAGCAGCCGGGGGCTGAGGCCAGCAACTGCGCCTTGTAGCTCATTTTTACCTTTTCTTTGTTTTAAACCACTTGGTGAATTTCAGATAAGCTTTCACTGAAAAGGCATGCAGTAATCAAGAAATCAGTGGCTTTTAAGGGGAATACATGCAGGTATGCTCAACTATATACTAAAAACTATGTAGCAAAGAAGTGGGCTTTAACTATGCTCATTCATTTAAGGCAGAACGATGAAAGGAAGCGCCGCAATGTCTCGTTCCGCCAGCTTTTATAACTAAACAACCGGCCCACGCGTTTGCCATCAGCTATCACGGACGTCCCAGGATGCAGGTGAGCAGCACGCCTCTCTGTCAAGATGGAGCCTGTACCTGCGGGGCATGACGGTGTTGAGGCCCACCCAGAGCTTGTTGAGGGTCTGCAGGATGCGGCGAGGCACGGCAGGCTCCAGCAACAGGGCCGTGCTGGCGGTCAGGGCCTCCGCGTAGGGGATGAGGTCAGCCGGCGACAGCAGGGTTAGGTGCTCTAGGATTCGCATCAGCCTGGGGCTGCTGGATGGAAGCTTCTGGAAGGCTGGGGGGGGGGCGGTAGAAATAGGTATTTCTAGGCTATTACTGTGGATGCTTGTTTTGATTGATCACTCACACACACACACACACACACACACACACACACACACACACACCCCTGCCAGTGGTACACGTGTCAAAGCCCTAAACTGACATTTAAGTGCCTGGTGTTCCATGTCATGTCCAGCACTGCAAATAAATAAATAAAATAAGTGAGACAGAACTGGACAATGCTAGCCAGCTGCGGCAGTGTGTCAGTATTGCGCCGCCTGAAAGCAGTAAAGTGGAGGCTGACGGGAGGAGTGAATTTCCTCCTGCCAGTTACTTCCCATCACTGTGGATCAAAGGAGCGGCTGGGTAGCAGACTCAGAAGGGGAACTTGAAAGAGCCCGACAGCTCCCCGCTCCCCTCGTTTGATGCCCGGACACTGCGGCGTGCGCTTGAAAGGTCAAACAGAGCCGGGTTGATAGCACCAAGGAAAAAAACAAGGATTTGTCTGCCTCTCCTCACCAAGCCTCACTTAACACCAGTTGCTGGAACAGTAAACTAAACAGCGGATGCTCCTAAGGCACATAGCAAGCCTTTTAAAAAATAGAAAACAGGCTACAGTTGACAGACGGTCAGGTTTCTTTTACAAAAATAAGAAGACAATCCGCGCCGACCCCCTAAGGATCAGCCGCAGATGATCTGACATGCAGTTAAGAGTATTGGGGGATAAAAGCTACAGCAATAGGAATCTAAAGCTTTACAATCGTGTTAGGCTCTCCTCCTTCAGGGCCAGCGCTGCTTCAAGGTTACTGTAACTGGTCACTCTTTCAGGCTTACCGTCTCCCCCATTACCAACCTCAGGTACTCTCCCCCCCCCCCCCCCCTCCCCCGTCCTCCTCACCCTGGTGCAGCTGGCTCTGGGTGTATCTGCAGGTGTTGCTGGTCAGCATCATTCTCCTGAGCAGGGGCAGGGTGCCTGTCACCTCCTCCTCACACACCCAGTCCTCCACCAGACACAGGTGGGGGTAGTTGGTGGCCAGCAGACGCAGCAGGGCAGAGTGGAGTCCTGAAGGCAGAGGGAGGCAAGTGCCTGTGATTAGTGCGTTCTATTAAAAAGGGTAGTGCGGAATTCTGGCCACTAGGGGGCAGAGCAATACAAGTGAGGGTCCCTGCGCAGCGCTCGCTCGCACGGGCTAGCACGGGATTCATCACAGTGCGGATCCGGCAGTTACAATAGGACAAAATAGAAACAACTGAAGGAATAACGTTACATTGTGTTAATGACAATACAATTGAATTAATGTAGACTGTCTTGTTGTTTCGATGTTTCAAGTTCAACCAATCATGACTCATTCTAGGGCATATAGGCTAAGGTTTAAATATCGAGTGAGAACATTAATTCAATTGGAGCAGGGATTTGACTTCTATTTATCCATCCATATGAATAAAATTCATATGGATGGATATTAAAAACAAACTTGATTCGATTTTTTATTCATTCTTTTAAAATTCCACAATTAATTCATTTAGTTATGCTTTTAAGAAGTGGTGGGGAGATCTCCCCAGCATCCACAGTGTAAGTGAGACCCTCATACAAATAGTGACCCTGCAAGATCCCCTGACAAACGACATTCCAACAGGGAAACGTTTAAAATAACTTGACTTCACATCTATAGGACCACAATGGCAGGAGTGGTTCAAACAGTGGCATCGCTATGACGCAGTGGAAAACAAAGTACCTGGTAACGTTACGTGGGGAGGGATTTTAAAAGAGTGAACTCACCTGGAAGTTCCTGCTGCAGTCTGAGAGCCTGGGTCACAAGGTACTTAATGGGGATCTGGTCCATCAGGGTGGCAGAGTAGGATTTTGGCTTCTTCTGCATCAAGGCTACACACACACAGAGAGAGAGAGAGAGAGAGAGAAATTGGAACAGCGTTGAAAAAGCGAGAGAGAGAATATGAGGAAAGAGGAGGCAGAGTGTTTGTATTTGGACAGGACGCTACAAGCCCAGTGCCAGCGGCGTGGAGGAGCCAAGGTGATTTCTCACTGACGTGGGTTCATTAACGCCGCTGATGGGCATCATTACTCCTTCCTTGAAGGCTGCGGGAGCACTTGGGTAAACACGGCAATTAAAAGAGATGGGCATAAACACGCACATAAATCTGGCCTAATGAAGGGCAAGAGGAGAGCCCGTCACGGGAGAGCAGAAACACCGACTACCCGCTAATGCTCCGTCTAACCTACAGCCGTCCTGGTTAGCGCATTGCACGCGGCCGCTCGGCGAGACAACACATGGGAGGCCTGACAGGGAGCCAGCGGTCGGCGTGGAGGCCGAGAGGATCAATTGCTCCGCCGCTAGCGCCCTTCCTAGTCGTTCCTCTTCCTCCTGGCGCCGTGACGGACTCCCTCATCCCAAACCCAAAACGCTGCTTTAGACAACGGACGGGCGCCTGGAGAGGAGCGCAAGCCGATAAAAGGGGAACAAACGCCGTCCGGCAGCTCAGAGGCTGTGGTCCTACCCAGCTGCTTGGTGCTGGCCAGCAGGTTCTCCTCGTAGGACAGGATGTAGTAGAGGATGAGCAGTTGGGTGGTGATGGTGTAGCGCAGGCGCCCTCCCCGACCGCCCTCCCCCTGCTGGCAGACACAGAGAACAGCACAGACCCACCTTGCTTCAGTCCCGACTAAACAATGTACTGGAACAATTAAAGCAAACGGCTGAGAATAAAAACACGAGAAATTTGACATTATAGCGCAGTGTGTGAAATACTAAAGCATTGTATATTTACCAAAATATGTGCAGATACACATTGGATAAATAAAATAAACAGTTTTCAGTATTTAAATCAGATGACAGATGTGTTTTTCTGGCTCCAAGCCAGGGGCACACAATGTTACTACTGCTTGCTAGTGAATTAATACTTAATACACATTCCTGGATATTGCCTAAAATTAAAAAAAACCCTTTTCAAAATGATTCTACGGATTTGATGAACCACCTTTAATTGCTGCTGCTAAGCCCTCGCCCTCTACTCACCCCCGCAGAGCTCTGGAAGACGTTGAGGATCTCCTGCTCGGTGATTGGCTGGTTGGTAGCCTCCGGGTTCGCCTTGGAGGCTGGCGTGAGGATGGAGTTGATGTAGACGTCAATGAGAGGTATTAGCTGGCTGTGGAGAGGGGTGGTGGTTTGGCACAGCTGCCGGTAGATCCAATCCTACAACACACACACACACACACACACGGCAGCAGATAAATATTTATCATGTATATAGATTAAACTATCAATCAACACTTGGCGGTTTTTCCACACACGCAAAAGGGTTTAGGTTTATTTCATTCTTCACGTGAAAAGAAGATATTTCTCAACACACTTTCAAACCATTGTGTAGAGGAAGACCTCTCTGCCACAGTTTGCAGGACAGCCAAGCTGTCATTTAAGTGTAAAGTAATGCGCAACACCAGATGAGTTTAAGCCACATTGTATCCAGGATGCTGAAGCTCCTTATGAAAGATCACGCATTACATTTTATGGTATAGCCGTTACCTTAATGGAGACCTTGTGCTTGGTGAAAGCTCGGCTACGTAGCAGCTGGTAAATACAGTGAATGGGCAGGAAGCCCTGGATGTTGGCACTCAGGTTGTTGGTCACCGCCACCCTCACTGCATGGGCAGTAACCACCTGACGCGCACAGCAACAGACAGACACCATGGCAACATGTAGATAACCAAATCTCATGAATTATTATATAATCCCCAAACTCCAAAGAGTTGAATCATTAATTGGGTTTTACAGCAACCGTTTTACAGCAAACGAGTATTGCGGTCCAGGCACCTGCTCAGTGAAGATCTCCTGTGTGAAGATGGTCTTCATCTTGCTCAGAGAGCTGGGCTTGATGGCAATCTGAGAGAGAGAAGAGAAAAATAGCGGCTTGGAAGGACCGAGTGCAGCTTTACTGTGAGTGAAAAACAAGCTGCAGGCTATAGTGCTGGCATTTAGTAATTCCCTCCTTTCATATTTCATAAGAGAAATTCTACATGGCAGGCTCAACGTTGAATTGATGAGATTGCCCCGGGGGTGAAAACAAACAGGCTCTAAATCCAATTACATTACACATCTTAGTGGAAAATACACTGAGACAGGAAAACCACTTAGTGCACAGCCAGGAAACAATAGTGCACTTAATAAGTAATAAAACAGCCGATTGGCCACAGGGTACACTGTGTACTGGTAGATATGAGTGCGTTGTGTGTGTGTGTGTGTGTGTGTGTGGAACGTGCATGGCCGTACAGGCGCTTTGCGGCTGCAGCCGGCTGGTCAGCCAGACTGCCGTATCGATCGCTTCCCCCCTCCCCTCCCCAGCCTTACCTTCATCCCCAAAGTGGAGCACACCAGCTCGATGATGGAGGTGAGCTGGTTGCTATGGAAATACATGGCAACCAGTAAAAGCATTTCTCCGAAGGAGGCCGATACGCCCGCGGCGCTGAGGGGGAGGGGAAGGGGGGGGGGGTGTACACATACACAGGCACATGAAGTAGTGCTTGAGGTCCTCATTAACGTTAAGCAGATGCTTGACAGAGTGGCGGTGCACGCGCCGCTTCACCGAGCCAGTGTCAATGAAGACATTCCGTTGTTTACAATGATCACCGTGGTGACCATCACAAAGAGAGCACAACACAGAGCCGATACATTGCCTCACAGGCCTTTAGGGAATACAACTGCCCCCCCCCCTAACCGACCCACGGGGCATCCGGGGGTCCTCCACTATTCTTGTTCTCCTAGACGTCTTTACGTCACTCTTGTTAAATGCATCCACAGCTTAATGCCACATGAGATACAAGGCTCAGGGGTCTAGTCTTATAATAAGCGACCCGTTTAACACACATTGTCGTCAAACTTGAAAATCATGAAGTGAAAATCATTGCTTAGCGTGTTAATACGATAGTACAAGCTCAAGGAGGAGATCCAAAGTCACTGTTGCTCTTCCCTTTCCCCATGTCATGTGCAAAATAGAACTAATGATTCCCATAAGCTGTATTGTGCTATGGACTGATTATTAAGTACTGTAATAAGTAGTCAATAAACATTAGTGGTCCTGATTATGTATGGCCTGAATGCTGCATTATGTTTTTAACTGGTGTGCAGATTGGATAGATGGTTAACTAATGCACTGACTGACTTCTAAATAACAACAAAGTAGTTGTCACTACACAAAGACATCTTGCTTTCTCACCTCTCAAAGTATTCCTCCTCCTTGATCATCCAGCTGAGCCACATCACCATCAGCTGCTCCTGCTCCGGGGTGCTAAACAAAAAACACACACACGCTACTATTAACACGCTATATACCGTAGCAGATCAACAGATGGCAAGCGATGTGGACAGCGTGACCTACACAAATCGGACCGCAAAACCACCAGCTGTGAAAGCCCAAGAAAACTGAGCTTTAAAAAAAAAAAAAGGCACCCTCCTCAGTAGAATCAGGAGGGGTAGTGTAGGGTGCATCCATGTAGTGTTAGGGGGAGGTGTCAGATGCGATTTCTGTATGCAAGAGGCTACCGGTGTATGCACTGTACTTTGCATTTAACAGTCTTTATAACGTCTTCTTCCACATCGTAGTGATGGAGGCATAATGGGCCATTAAAGAGAATAAAAGGCGTTGTGTTTTGACTAACCCTAACTCTATACCCCCCCCCCCCGATGGGAGTACATACCTGACCAGCGTGGGGAAGGCCAGCAGCTTGCAGAAGGACAGGGAGACGAAGCGCACTCCCGCTGGGGTGGCCGGAGGCCGGCTGGTCATCAGCTGGAGGAGCTGCTCGGCCTCCTCGTCTGTAGGCCTGCAGGGGGGCCAGAGGGGGAGCTCACATGCACGTACTCCCTCCTGATACTACAGCCTCAGAAGCCTTAAACCGTCAATCAAACTAGCAGCGCCCACGTAAACCAATGGTTGCCGTCCAATAATAATAATAATAATAATAATAATAATAATCTTTACAAAATTCCACCTCCTCACAATTCCAAGGTTCATGTTTCTAAGGGACGCAATGTAAGTATTTTTCCAGGCTTAACTGCTTAATAATTCATTATTGACTCTTGGAGGTAATGGAGGCTTATGTGCCTCCTTCAAGGTAGAGGAGGTGCCTCACCTGAGGCCTGCGATGCCCATGAGGGCACAGTAAAGGCGGAGCAGGGCGCTGGCCTTCACCACGTACTCCTCCCTCAGGCCAGAGTAGCCCGAGCTGCTGTCCTCCTCCATGCCGCTGTCGTTGGGCACGTGGGTGCTGCGAGAGCGCGGCAGGATGGCCACTAGCTCCAGCAGCAGCTGCCGCCGCATCTGCCACAGCACTGAGCTGCTCTCCCGCTTGCGCTGGCGACACACAGACACCAGGAGTCACAAAACAGGCAAGTGTGAGCGTGTGAGCGTGCGTGCGTGCGTGCGTGCGTGCGTGCATTTGCGTCCCACGTTCAGCGAGACCCCTTTCAAACCTGGGTACTAGGCGATTGAGGAATTACATTCATATTGATGTTGTCGTTTTCTTCCATGAACATTTGCTCTTGGAAAAACTGATAAATGAGAGGAGGACTTGACAAGGTAAGGAAGCAGAATATTCTGCCCACATGATGGCTACAGTTTAGACCTGGCGACCCTCAATACTGAGCACACCGAGCAGGAACGCTGGCCCCCGCCACCCCTCACCTGCTGGCCGTTGCGGATGAACATGCTGAACCAGGTGCGGACTTTGCCGTTGGTGCCCAGTAGCAGGCCGCTGACGTAGGAGACCAGGGGGCTGACCGCCTCGTCTGCTATATCTGGCTTGTAGTCCAGAGTCAGGGCCACGCCCAGGCCGGGCAGGTGGCATTCCTCCACCTGAGGAGAGACAGATGAGTTTGGATGACAGCAAGCATGTCAAAGCTCTTTCAGCTATCTATCTATATCTATCTATATGTACAGCCATGGAAAAAAAAGAACCACTTTTTTTTTTTTTTTATATATATATATATATAATATATCATTTGATTAAAATTGTATACATGTATACTAAATTTTTATAAAATTATTAAATATATTTTTTTTAAATATTGTTTATATTTGTTTTGTATTGTGTGTGTATATATATATATATACACACACACACACACACACACACACACACACACACAGTGGTCTCTTCCATGGCAATGCATGTACATATATAGTACAAGTCAAAGGTTTAAATGGGAACGTGTGTGCGTGTATGTACAGTATGTATGTAAAAACAAGATACACATATTTCATTTAAGAAACATTGATAGACAGATAGAAAACCCAACAACATCCAAACGGAGCCAACCACCAACACATTTCAACAGCTCCATGGTTTGAAACTACACAGGCTATCCGCAGTGCTGTACACGGCTACACCTTCGCTGCAAGCACATCCACTTCCACCGATAAGGTGACTGACCACCATGGCTCTGATGTTGAGAGCTTGCGAGGGGTTCATCTGACACAGCTGCCTCAGGGCCTCAGTTCGGCGACGGCCGCCCACACTCTCTTCATCCTGACGCTCGCCGTTCTTGATCAGGCCCCTGCAAACTGCAAACACAAACAATGGAATAAAAAGGACAAAAAAAAGCAATGCAGCCTTGTTAAATCAAATGCTGTTTCAATGCTGGAAGCCAAAATATACCGTCACTGTGTACATGCATATCACCTGGATTTTACAACTTTATTCAATTCTTTATTTTCCAGGAGAATTATAGCTATAGTACATTGTAGCAATTGACTACGCTATCTAACAACTAAATTAATGTTTCATCATTTTTCCCCTTAAAAAAAAAAAACATCCCTTGTCTGAGGATTCCTTGAGTTCTGCCCTATACTATGAGTGCATTATAGGGCCTTCGTATACATAATGTCACGTTCTTCCATAAATACACTAAGCCATAGGATCATGACTCATTTAGTTGGCTGTAAATAAGATTTAACAGTCATCAAGGGACATCCTTTCCAAGAAGCCACATCTCCTTATGCCTGTACTTCACCACAGCTGACAGTTTAAAAGGCAAAATGTTTATGGCTGGCTGAGACTATGACACGCATTGAACTGCTATTAGCTTCCATCTCCACCACTAGATAATTTTATGTGTCATATAAGAGCCGGCAGAGTTTGTTACAAGCTCGTGTTCAGACATAGAGCTTCTTCTAGTTTCATCCTAAAACTGATTAATATCCGTATTTAAAAAAAAAAAAAAAAATCAATAAAAAGGGGTATTTTCCAGTAGCAAAGCCAAAAGGCTTCCCTGTTGTCGCCTGCTATATCACGCATGCTCTTGACTCAGCAGTGAGGTGACCCACTGTGTGATAGGGAGAGACTAGAGGCATTCCATATGCGTTTAATGGGTCTCTCGAAGCACACAGCACTCTCTCTGTGGGTCACAACTAGACAATAACATTCATCAATCAGGGAGGAACAGAATCTATCCCTGGGCAAGGAACATGGCTAGAATTCAGAGGGAAAATAAACTAAATGGAGTAAGAAAACACAGGGCAGCAAGTCAATAATTGTCAGACTACAATTACAGAGAGGCTCTCACAGGCAGACCCCTCCGTTGTATTAAGTAAAGATGCATTTCTGCCACGGTGGATCAGCCTACTAAGCACAGTTGAAGCTCTGCGCTGGCAATTAATCAGCTACTCCCATCTCCTATCCCCGGATAGCACGTGCATCTTTTTAAGAGACAGCTGAATTACCTTCGTTGAAGCTGTCAGGAACATTGGCAACTAGCAGGCACAGAAACCAGTAGCCGTTGCGGACATGAAGCAGAGCTTCAGCTACGTCAACAATGGGCAGTAAGGAAGGCAGCTCTAAGAAGAAGAAAAAAAATAAAAAATCAAAAAAATCAAAATCAAAAAAAGGATAAATACATACAAATACTAAAAATGGGGTAACGAGATCAGAATGGCTCAGTCTCAGTCGGTACCCATCACTAAAGAAAAACAATATGTCAGCAGCAACTCCTCTTCCATTTAAAAAAATTACTTGGATTAATTTCAACCTAAAATGAATTTTCCAGTAGTGTGTACTTTGGGTGCCACCTACAATAAGGGATCACCTCGAAACCAAAAGATCTATGAACAGCACAGGGGTAAATGGGGGCATTTATAGTGCTTTTAGTTGTGGTACAAAATGTAGAGCAAATGAGAGCTGCAGGGGGAGGAGTAGAGAGAAATGCGAGCACCTCAGCTGAGGGAGCGGCATGCACTCTTGAGTTTTAAACTAAACCAACGATGTTTATCTAATGTGGCACCCAAAGTACAATGTTTATCTTCACTTACAGAGTAATTTTACACAAAAAAATCAAGGCATTTCCCTTAAAAAGTGTGTTGTCGCTTTATTTTGTTTCTCTCATAGGGTTTTTTATAAATGCGTTTGTTTCCGTATACTACAGGTTAGGGTCTGCTTTTCCCTGCATAGAGCTTTAGAAGGTATACCCAATAAATTAATGCCTCTCAGATAAATAGTTAAAACATGATGGCTATTCTGTACCTGCTTGTAGTATGCAGAGTACATCTGCCACTTCTTCCAAATAGACTGGGCTTTCAAAAAGTTCAGAAGACTTCAAGAAGAACTCCCCATTTGAGTCTGCCACCTAAAAAAAACCCAAAGCAAAACTATTTCAATTTAGCTGAAAAAAATAATTTAAAAAATACAAAACAAGGTAAAAAAAAATTACACCAATTATGGTTATTTTGTCAATCAGATAATTAAATATCAACATATTTTAAAAAAAGAAGAAGACTCTTTTGCTATACCTTATTCATGATGGCCAAAAGTTCACTGAGCGTTAGGCGGAGTCTTCTAAGGGGGTCACTGTGTTCAAACTCTAATGTTAGGCCATGCTGGAGCTGAGACACCAAGATGCTCTCTCCATTAGATCCACCAGCCTTGTGTCTGGCAGAGGAGACATCAAACATTGTCTACCATGAGGCATCTTCAGAAAAAAAAAAAACCAGCCAATGTTCTTGGGGTACCATAGTTAATTGTCATTATAGTTAATTATCCTGCAAGAGGAAATTATTTTCCAGTCGATTTACAGCAAGATTAGACACAATCTACACATGGTGAGACATACAGCACAGTCAATACACAATACAGGTCAAGATACAGGTTTAGGATAAAAGTGTCTGCTAAATGACCCAACTGTCAAGGACAACAGCATTCATGTGACAGAAATGATTCAGTGTTCAAGCGTACCATTGTTTATGTTTTTAAAGAATGGTACACAAAAGCATGCATGGCCATGGGGCAAGTAGTAGAGAACAGCGCGAGTCTTTGAGCGCTGTAGATGCAGGAGTAGAGAGGAGTGTGAGCCAATGAGTGGCATGCACTCTTGGAGATTCCAACCTTCACAACAGTGTTTTGGTAATGGCGGTTCTAAGCACCGAGCAGAACTAGCATTTTGCCTCTAATCACGATGAATTCCGTCAGTTAAGGGTAAACGTCAGCATATTGTTTGGACGGACACAATGTTTAATCAAAGAACGGCTTCTACATCTGCACTTTTCCATGTTTACCTGAGCTGCTGCTCTTTGCGTGCATCCTGCTCCAAAGCGTGGAAGTCAACAGACAGCAGTGCCACTATGGAGTTGACGGCCTCCACACCCGAGAGGAGACGAAGGATGAGCTTCTTGTCCTGTGCCCAGGCCTGACTCTGGTCAGCTGGAGCACACAGGGCCATTCTCACCAGGCAGGGCAGCAACAACCTCAGTTCTAAGTCACTAAGGGCTGCAAGGCGCACCACATCCACCTTCTGCATGGCTTCAAAGGCGTACGAGCTGACAAACTGCAGTCCTGCACTCTCTGCCATTCTGGAAGAGTGATTTGAACCCTTTAGAAAACAAACAGGAAACTAAATGTAGACCATTTGTAGGGTGTCCGCCACAGTATGCATGCACAATACACGTCAGACGGTGTCAATGAATACAATACACAGTGAACATGGGTTTGAGTGTGGCCCCTTAGTGCTTAGCTGGTCCACTTTTTGCCATTGGAGCTATTATAACCTGCTGTTATCAAGGACACGAACGGGGCTAACGTTACCAGGGCATTACCTTTTATCGGTAAATTAGCCGACGCAACATGAAAACCAACATTAACAGATATATAGACATTAGGTCGCTAACTATCTTTTACTGAAGTTACGATTATAATTCGAATATTACATCGATTAATTTGTAATTTTCAGTAGGAGATCGTTCTTGACCGGCTAGGTAGTTTTCAACTCAACCCACTAGCGCTAAAATAAGTATAGTTCGCTACTAGCTACCACTACACTCATTCCCTACAATTGACCGGCACTGCTACTACTGGAGCTAACGTTAGCGAGCTACTAGCTAAAGCTAGGCTAACCTATCAGGCCATATTATCTTTAGCCCACGGAATAAATCTTTAACTCTGCTTGAAAGAAACAAGTAAACCAGAAACATATATCAAATAATCTTACCTCACTTATATTGCGATATAAAGTATTCCAGTAACAAAAATCAGATTTGAGGCCTTAAGACCTCGGACTGGAGTTGTGTAAAGAGGCCCTCTACAGGGTAGACCCAAGCCTACCACATCCGCTGAGAGGGAAGCCGTTCAGATAATGTGCGTGAGAAAGAAAAAAAATATTTGAAAAGCTATCCTCTGGCCCGTGTAATAGTAACCAATTTCAAATTGTAGTTCATCTGTCTATATGTGGATGCATATGGTGTTTATCTAATAGGAAATCCATGTGAAAATTAGGGCATAATGTTCTAGTAAGCGCTCTTAGCGCGGAACAGCATTGACGGTCTGACAGGCTGTCTACAAAGAACTCCACATGCATTTCATTGCCTCGGCTGTAGTCTGCTTCACCTACTTCTTCTTCATGACTGGAAGATTTCAGCAATTTAATCAATTACCGAAACGCCAGACGTTTACGACATTTAACTTTTAAGATACAAGCAACTGTTAGCCATGATTTTTACCCTTTATAGTTAGGGTTCCATGAAGACCCTACATTTGACAGCAGAACTAGAATATTGGTACGAATATGAAATGAATATGGAAACATTAACCAAATAAACCACAATGCTATGGGAGCAAATGTTATTGCACTCCCAACGAAACAGTGTAAATCAAGACATTAAAAAACAAAATACTTTAATTAAATTAAAAAGCAATCCACTTTATAGCAGAACGCAAACGCTGTTCCTATGTAGCTCCACGTTATGGATATCTCAGTCTTGATTAGGTTGCAATTGCAAAAGCAGACAGCTGTGATTTACTGTAGGCTACTAGATGATAATCTCAATTGTCTTTCATGCTGTAATGTCTGGTGTATCCTTTATGCATTTTAGCCGGCTACCTCAGATTAGCAGCCCAGTTTAAAAAAAAAAAGTTAATGAAATAATCAAATTGTGCCTATGATAAAACTGTTAAAAATAAGGATGTGCACAGTAGAGAATAATTTATGTGATAAAGCAGTGTGAAGACAACTTGTTTAATCAAAGCAGAATATGTTATTTATATATTTTTCACCAAGACTTGAGTTCACTTTCCGAAGAACACATTGATGGGATTCGTTGGGATTAGAGTGTGGGGACAACAGAATATAGCATTTGTGTATTTCAAGGTTGTGTACTGCAAGGAGAAAACAATCCAAAAAAATCCAGATCGTTAGTGTGAGATTCTAGAGTTTGGGCACTTGAACCCAAAACTTGATCTTCCTCTGTGCACAAACACTGCATATCTGATGGGCGGCCAGCCCAAACCGGTTAAAGATCCTTTATATAAACACATTTACTTTCAGACTGAAGTAAAATGGGATCGGTCTAAATGCAGCCATAACCAACCGGAAATGATGACAAAAGAGCCCAGCCTCAGCCAATCATAATAAGGAGAGGTACATTAGAGATGTGCTAAAAAGGATATTGTACTTATGTCATTAGGACACTCACATTCTACATGACCCATCTTACCCCCTTTTAGAAAAAGTCAAACCTGAGGGTCAGTTACTTCCAAGAGATGCCAATAGTTCTCCATTCACGCCACTATTGGTGTCCTTGTCCATTTGCACATCCACCCCCCTCCCAGAAATAATGAACACAAGCACAGGAAAATAAGTTGACGCATTTTATTCCTAAAACAGAAGCCGTACCACCAAGTCGCTGGCATGGCATTCATATATAATTATTTATATATATTGCCGTTTGGTTTTTGTGTCTAAATGTGTGGTATAAAATACTATATACGACAATGTACCTCTTAATTTAAACACAGTGAACTTCATTGCTGTACAAGTCCTCTGTAGCTACAGCTTTGCCGTAAGTCCTTTACGCTCAAAGGCATGGAACATAATTCTCCACTCTTTACTTTTCTGTACATTGTGACAATACAAATATTCTTTCTCCATTACAAAAAATAATACTCTAAAAGCAACCTACCGTGACTTTTCCATTTCATTTTTATGGTTTTTTTTAAGTTTGTTTTTTAATTAAGACGATTACATATATTTTAGACCAATTGTTTTAAAGCAGGAAGGCAATATAAACCTTCTCCATTTTTATATATATATATATATATATAAAAGACGTTAGGAAATAAGACAAATTATACATTTAAAAACAATAAATAAGATAGATGCAGGCATTTGATTTGGATACAATTTCATCCAAAGGAATAAAAAGGAATTTCAGGTCTTAAAACCAAAAGGTCCATTCTTGTGTTGCTTTGATCAATTATGTCCCTTTTCTTCCGATAACTTTACAAATACAGACAGGTTTCTTCCAATACATACTGGCCAGTGAATGTGCTGCCACGCTGGATACCATGGCAACCTGATCCAACATTCTTTCACTCCATGACTGCGATTCTGGACCATCTCTCTCTTTCCTTGTCGGCGTGTGTTTATCGATGCGACAGGGCTGTCACAACACTAGTAGCCCTCTGGCCTTATTCAGTGCTGGATCCAGATTCATCGCCAGTTTTCTCAAATAGTCCCCCCCTGTCCGGCACAGGCTGTTGGTTACAACATGTTCATGATGAAGTTGTATAACTGATTGAGCACCACAAAGTGGATGGGCAGACAGGAGCGCCGGTCCTGTGTTGCCGGGTCACACGTCAGCCAGGAGAGGGCGTTGTATTGCTCCAGCACAAATCTGTCAAAACATACGCACGTGGTAACTATTCAAATTATATTTTGACAAATTGTTTTAGAAGACGAAAACTTTTTTTATCTAAACATTGCTCTAGACAACTTTATTCACCTATTTTAAGTTATATATTAATAATTACCTAAACAAGTCTGTTCTACATGTACAAAACAAAATATTTTTTTCTAAAGCCACCATTAAAAAAACAAAGAAAAATTAATACATTATTGTCAAACAGGCAATAATGGTCGTAACATGAAAAATAGGTCCTTAAAGCAGTTTATTCTACCAAGCACCTAATTCCCAATCTTATCGTATGCTTACCTGAGTACGTCTGAGGTTTGACTGGAGTCAAGTGGGTGGGAGTGTTTGCTGTGCAGTAGTTCATCTGATTGCACTGAAGACACGTGGAGGTGCAAAGAGGCCTGACGAATAGAGATAAACGAAAGGGATTAAGTGTTTTCAAGGCAAAAATATGAATTAAGCACTGTTTCAACTATTCTGTATGGCTATATACAGTACTCTTATGTACACTGTATATTAAGAACTACCACAACTGGTATTGCCTCATAGAAGATAGCATTACAACTAGGTCATTTAGCAGACACTTTAATCTAAAGCGACTTACAGCGAGTACAATTATTATGATGGGTTTAGCCACCATGCGCTCAAGGATGCTCCCAGGTAGGCCGGGCATGTTGGGGATTGAACCTAGGACCTTGCGGCTAGGAGTCGACCACCCCAACCACTATCCTATCCTGCCCCAGCATTAGAAGATATATGCTACCAATTGTAATCCATGGGTGTCAGAAACATCTACGCAAGGTATGTCAAACGTTCACATATGCAAATCACCCATTTCCTACATGCCCTTCCTTAGCACAGTTTATGCCATTCACATTTTAGATAGGAATTAAATAATCCCCCCATTAGCCAAAATTATTTTCGCCAAGATCCATCCAAAACACAGGCTAATGTGATCACATGTGAATACAGCGAAAGCCCTTGTGGATCTCTGCAAGGGCAGAGTCTAATACCTTGAGATAAAGTGGACACTGGTTCTGGGCTTGTGGGCAGGCTGACCAGAACCAGTCGGGCAGCGGACCGGCTTTGGCTGTGGAGACAAAGTAGCCCAGGGCGAGGGGCTGCTGTAGGAGGTTGGTAACTTCGTCGTGGGATTCCATGCGGTCCGTACTCTGGCCCTGCGATGAGGAACATGGTTTGTTTTGTCTTTACTTCAATGTGACAGGGGGCCTTTAACATTTGACAAGATTTGCTTCTAACTACATTAATGGGTAACTGAGGGTTCAACACTGTATCCTGCATCGCGCAGGTAGATCATTTGCAGTTGAGGAAGGACAAATGTATTTCCAGGGCCCATGTGCAATCACATCATCTTTGCCATAACTTCTCTATGATAACCATATACGAGGGATCCATGCTAAAATGTGTGCTTCTTCTATACAAATTTAAGGAAATAACTAAAACTATATATA
>JAOEHI010000006.1:3971393-3981481 GCA_025447815.1 Percopsis transmontana | reverse complement strand
CCCCCCCCCCCCCCCCCCCCCCCCCCCCCCCCCCCCCCCCCCCCCCCCCCCCCCCCCCCCCCCCCCCCGGCCTTAAACCGCGGGGCGGCGAGGGGTCGCCTAGCCTGAGCAAGCGATCAGCCACAGCTGGGGCGAGGCCGGGGTCTTTCGCCCCGGCTGAGGGATAAGCTGGGAGACTTGCGGCGTTAGCGGGGGTGGTGTTGAGAGTGCTGGGAGTGGCAGTGGAGGGGTTGAGGTGGGTCGGGATGGTCAAAACAAGAGAATTCCGTGGTGTCAACTGAAGCCGAACCGGATCACAACAAAGTTAGTTAGCCTTTAGACACAGAGGACGCAAACAAGCCAAACCGCAGAGTATCACGTGGGGATATCCTCAATAGATTATAGCTGTACTAGGGATGAAACGGTTAACGGTTTCATGATAAACCACTGTAAAATTTCCGAAAATTAGTATTAAAATTCAGTTTAAACATCAGGGAAATTAGTTGTTAGGAACATCCCTACTTCTAAGGGCCATTCACACCTGCCTCTTTTAGTTCGGTTGAATCGTACTAGAGTTTGTTTCCCCCATGGTGCGGTTCGTTTGAGCAGGTGTGAATGCAGCAATCTCACTCGGGAGCACACCAAAAGCGGACCAAACAAGCATACTGAGACCTCCTAGAAGAGGTGGTCTCAGTATGCTTTCAAATGAACTCTGAAGCGGTTCGTTTATTGTGAGAACGTGATCCGAACTCGATCCAACCAAACTGCTGGAAGAACTGCACGTTTTTGGACTAAACCAGTTGCCATAGTGCCAAATTTGGAGTCGTGAGGAGGTTCGGAGCAACATAGAAATTTGGTCTGATGACCATATTGGGTCCCAACTTTCGAAAACACAAAAGATCCTTTTAGCAAATAGCTCAGGAAAATGAGTGATGTGAATGTTGTCACGTGACTTTTGTTGCTGCATTTTGGTCTGTTTCACCAACTCCTCAACTGATTCGTTATTATTTTAATGTTTATGTAAACAAAAAGTGCAAATTGCTGCTACTTTTATTTGTGGTTTTCAATATAAAACTTGGTGAAAGGATTTCTGTGTGTATGTATCAGTAGTTTTTGAACATTTTTAGCACATTAACATGACGCGATAATACTGATAACCGTGTTATTTTGGTCACTATAATCGTGATATGAAATTTTCATACCGTTTCATCGCTAAGCTGTACATTACACATTTACCCCCAAGCATGCGGGTCAGGATCCATAGGATAAAGAGACCGAAATCTACCGCAACACACACCCCTAAACCGCTGCAGGTACAGACTGTTGAGCTCTCATTACATTACTAATGTAACAAAACTTTTTAATTTCCCAGTTAACACTAGAACCGCAGAGACTATTTCTATAGAGTCACACAACTAACAACCAACACACAATGTTGCCAGTAAGTGGTCACCACAAAATTACTTCTGGCAATGTTGCAGCAACGTTTTTATCCGGCCATTGACATTTGAATGTCGCCATTTGAACGTCGCATCCTCGTCGGAGACTGAACGTTTTATTTCCTGAAATGTTCCTAATTATTTTCATTCATTTAATTTCATTGGTAAACGTGGAAACAATACGGTATTCTTGAGAGTTCTAGATAGACAGGACATGCCTATAACATAGGCTACACAGTATACAAAAAGTGAGCCTCAAACATTCTTGGGGAAATATATAATTTGTCCAAATATTTAATAGCCTAATTTAATTTGTAAATAAACCTTAGAATAGCTTGTAATGCCACAATGTTGACACAACATTGTCGAAACCACTTCAAATGTTCTCAAATACCTGTCACAACTTCTTGGGAATAACATTTCAACATTGTTACAATGTTGAGAGCACCAAACTGGCAACATTGTGGGCACCAAAAATATAGGTTATCACAATTGTGTTCGCTGGGTATGCACCCTTTTTCAGTTGCTGAAAATAACAGATTCAACAGACCATGTTCTTTAGTGCTCTTCTCTTCAGTGGTCCAAATTGTTGGCGATTTAATAAAACCAAGAAATTTTTCCTGTTTTATCGTATTCACCCCCACAAAAAAAAACTGAGGTATGAACCGAACCGTGGCTCAAAAATCGAGGTCTGAAACGAACCGTGGATTTGGAGAACTGTTACACCCCTAGCAAACATACACAAGCTTAGCATGACAGACTTTGCATAAATGATCTGTTCATTGAGGGACGTAATTAGAAATGACAACAATCCGTGATAAACTAAAGTTGGCACCAACTGCTTAAGACCAATTTATGTTGGTAAATGCAAGGTATAAAGGGTTAGGTGCATGGGGGGAGGGGGGGCTATGCTTGCAATCAGTTAGGATAGTCCTTCCGGGAGAGACAGTAGAAGATGACACCTGCATCTTGTTATAGGGAAACATCTGTGCTCACAATGCAAAGTCTGGGCAGGCACAACAGTTTTGTGTGAAACCAAAACCAGACCATATGCAGCAGAGATAAGCTCCGACACACACAGCCAATTCATCACTGTATTGTTCATAGGACTTATCATACTTTTGTTTTAAAGGAACTCCACAGAGTCCACACTAACCTCGTCCACCCTGAAGACATCCGTTTAGCTGCAAAGCCGCAATTATCTGCTGCAAACACAACAGACAGGCATTTGAACAGTAACGCCACATAAAGAGTTGGCGTACTTGGGTCCACACTTAAAAGGTTTCCTTTAAATAGGCCTTAGCAACGGTTGCCTTTCTGCAGCCTGCTGAAATTATTGTTGTTCCTTGCGAGAGTTACTCTCATGTACAACACCCTTTTACAGTCTGGACTGAGCAAGATGGACTGCCATTTGTTTAGGCTGTGTGAGGGTAGCAAAATGTGTTTGCCATACTACATTTGCTATGTGTGGAACATCCCCTATGAATTAGACTGATGTTAAGAGGTAGTCTTAATCTTTGCAGGTGCCAGTGAATTTGGATACGGCGGGTACATTTACGACAATAGTGTGATGTGAATTTTATAGTGTGTCATAATAAGACACTGTTTGACTAAGCTTAGCCATTCCGTACAGGGTATTTTAAAAGGCTTACCTCAGAAGTAATCTAATGTCTTTTACTCTATAAATTGACACTGATAGAGTTAAAAGTATATAGGCCAATGCAAGTGCACTACTTTTACCCAGCCTTCAACCACATACAGTTTACAAATGCAGAGATATTTTTTTCTTCCATTTCCTTAATGACGTCTAACAAATCCAAATATTAGAGAATATTTATATTGCCGCTGTAGATACTGCCAAAAAAATGTTGTGCAGAGCATTCAAACAAGGTTTCAACAAAATGACCACTGCCGGCCGTTGCTAACCATACAGGCCAACTCATTTAATATCTGGGATTTATCTAAGAGAAGATAAGTTAAGATAAAATTCTAATTAAAATGCTTGTGTTCTGTTATGGTATTAACAGAACAGCCCCCTGGAACTAATAAAGCTTTTAAGCATACATAGCTGTACAGCAGTCACTTGTTGAGCATTTCTTGTCAGTATCTGAATGTATTTAAAAATCAATGCTGGAGTTCCTCTGCCAAGTAGACATCTGAAAGCAAATGAATAGCACGTGTTCACTGAACTAAATACATGACACCTATATTTAAGACCCACGTGAGTGGTCAAAATGTGTTGCTGCAGATCCTGCTCATCATAATTTACACCGTTTCTTAAGAGAAGTCTGAACAAGACCATTGACCTCCAGCAGAGACTACCGCAGCAGGGCAGAGTGATGCTCCAGAAGAAAAAGGCAGACTCTGCCAAACGCGTAAAGGCCCTGGGTGCTGCAGATACAGAGACGACAGTGGAGCTTACCAGTTAGGATATGTAGAAAAACACAAGGCAACGTATCTGAGTTTTTCAAAAACAAAAAGCAACATCCAGTCATAACCATCTAATATATAAAAAAGGTCTGGAGCTCTTCCACAGCCTGGACCAGAGAGGTAGGCCATTGCGTGTACGACTGTATTATCTGTGACATAGTGTGGCTTTACCTAAATCCTTATTTAGGTAACATATAGTTATTTTATCTTTATATAAAAACAGAAAACACAGGAGCATAAAACCGAACCCTGGGACACGCCTCAATAAAGCTAGATTTAGGTTTTAGATAGATGTTATTTAGCAGTATCAAACTGAATCAAATGCCTTGGATAAATCTAAAACAAGGAAGTACAGCTTAGTGCTTTAGTGAGAGCATTAGCGACATAAGTTACTTCATAGATGCAGAAGGTGTTGTGCCCTGGTCTGAAGCCAGACTGAGCCTCACTCAGGATGTTGCTTTCAGTTTAAAAAAAAAAAAAAGGAGCCAAGAATTAAATTCTCAGATTATTTGTGATCATTCAGTTAAAGGAATTTTTATTTTGGCCAGGACAAGGAGCTTGGAGATGGGGCAATGGTTGTTAGCATCTGTGTGGTCTCTGACATTAAAAAGGGTGGAGAACATAACCAGATTTCCAAACTTTATGAACAGAAAAGTTAAACAAATGGGTCACTGGTCCAGCAATAACACTAGCTCTGCTGCTTTTAAACTGTAAGAGTCCAGGTTATACGGGCCTGCAGCTCATATTGCTCTTGAGCTCTCTAGGGAGGAGCTGACCCAGGGACCTCTGTACATTCATACATACAATAGCTAGTGTTGTTGGGCTGTCAAAGTCTTGAGGCAAACCATATCCAAGAGGTAGATTGCACTATCAAGGCTAAATGTGTATGCTCCACTTGTGTTCTCTGCACCTTCAAAACAACGTCGTGGCATGCAGCCAATCTGCAGCTCATCAGGTTATCAGTGGATTTTGTTTTTTGTGTTGCACTTCTATGCATGCATGCTGCACATGCCAGTGGCCCTAGCTGTGTGTCCCAGTCTGTAACCACTTGTATTCCAGCAGGTCAAGCAAAGCTGCTAATTTTTCAGATGGCGAGGCTTAGAAACACACGTCAGGGGAATCTAAAGGCCAAAGCCAAAGCCGTTTGACAGAGCTAGGAAGTTTTCTTAAGGCGGTGTGTATTTGGGGGGGGGGGGGGGTCACGACCTGGCTTAAGCCAGCTGCCCCACCTTCCCTCGGGCCACTTTGGACTCTCAGCGAAAGTGAAAAATGCTGGTTTCACACAGCTGCCTTCCTGCCTCCCTCCAAGTAACCGGACCAGCAACAGGTGATGATCGTCAAATAGCCTTGCAGATTCTTTCAGCAGGGCCAACTCTCTAAGACACACACACACACACACACTACTGTTCCAGGTCCACCACAGAGCACAAACTAAAGTGACTGTTTGTGATTGTCTAGTATTGTATTGTCTAGTGATAAGTGTATGTGATGTTGGATTCATATGACATGAAACTTTTTAAATTCTAAATCAAGATAAAAAATGATTTAAGAAACTAAACTACCAGATAAAGGGAACTAATACAGTACAGACTGCAAAGCACTAATTTCACGTCGGATTCAGTCATTTATTAAAACATATGCACAGATTAACTCTAACTCGACATCAGGTAATTCTCAAAACTGCTGTATCTATCACACTCTAGCGCAGGCTATCGACTGTACTAAGGGAAAAAGCACCACAACTTGTTTGCTTTCTTTCACCATAAAACCACAAAGTGGAGTCTGTTCAGCCAGTGAGTCAAAACAAGCGCTGTTGTGCTTAGTGTTAGTGTACAGGAAGATGTCAGTCAACCAGCTAAGGCTCCAGCTGTGGCATTATGGCTACCAGACCCTTCCTAGCCTGCCCAGTGTAACCTACAGCTTGCTTTGGACTCCACATTGTAGCCAAGCCTGCTGACAAGCCAATTTATTTTCTAACAAACAAACATCCACCGGCTGTGTTCACAAATACCTAGAGCTAGAGAAGGAACTGTGCTCTCCGGGAACACCCTAGATTTGTTGTAGTGCCTTGTTTTGTGTCCCTTGCATAGGATGTTCAGTGCTTGCTGGGGACATGCAAGAGGTGCGAACTTTCCTGAGTGGGAGGAGCACAAACAACTACTGTATTCTGTTGTGTCTGACAACATTTACTCACACATGTAATTAGTTAATCGACTAAATAACCACTACCTGGAAAGAAACATTTCAGGTTGTTTTTTTGCCTTTTCTTTTTAACTTAAAGACGCTGTCGAGCATAGAATGCACAGGTAGTATCCCTACTTACATTAACGTTATGTCCTCAAGAATACACGCCAGAGATTGTATTATGACGTGCCCGAGATAGTGTGGATACTAAAACAGGACATCCATTATAAACAAGAGATCAGCGACCGACAAAAAAGATGATTATATGAAAGTAATTTGTGGGTTCAGTAAAACACAAACAAGGTTAGGGGAACGAGCTTGTAACACCCAAGTTGTTCTCAGACAGACTTTCTAGACAACCGTGTCATATCGACAAACTGGCCGAGTTGATCAGATCATTCTTCCACTAAAAGTCAGTGTTGATATACAAACGCACGCTGATTTTAGTGCTCAGAAATGACACATTGCTGTCTCTGCTGCAATACGAGCAGTCGAGTGTTTGCTTTACGGGTCACCGCTTGATAAGCATAACGGATTGCAAAATGCAATAGAGGCATGTCATGATAAGCAAGACATTGCAGCGAGGGAGAGAAGGTGCTACGATCTAGCGAGCTGGTCTGGAAACAGTGTTGTCCTGAAATGATGTCAGTTGGCCAGGCCAGAAGCCTGCTCCACTGCTCCAGCTAAGCTACTACTATATCAACTATACCCGTGTGGCTAACGTTAGCTTAGCCCGTCACAGCTAGTTAAAAATGGCTGCTTTCCTTTAGTTTTAAATCTCTTACCAGACAGAATAGATTGGAATGGCAATCCTCCAAGCTGGCCCCGTTCGGTACAAAACAAGAACTCATCCTTTCACTGCGAGATCGCACGCTCCATCGTTTTCGGTTCCCGGGAAATAAAGAACAATTGCAGTTGTCTGTTTTCTAAGATGCTGGGTAATCAAGTAGAATTACATTTTTTTAACATTTGGCAGGAGGGTAGTTAATTCAACAACCTTCCGATCGCAGTGCTGTATCAAAGCTAAAAGCTGTGAATAAATGCCGTCCGATCTCTATTTCGGCATCTCAAAAAGCGCTCAGTGGGGGTTTTAAAAGGTGGCTAAAAATGTTCATAAAACAAAAAGAAAAGGAGAGCAAAGAAGCAACTCTCCCCCTCCCCCTTAGCCTAAAACGGTCTCTGCTAAAAAATGTCCCGACTACTCCTCCATCGCAAAATCCAGTCAAAAAACGAAATACATCCTTAGAAACCCTTCGAAACGAGGCATCGGTCTATATTTTTGCAGTTATTAGGATCATTACTTCAGTCTCGGTTCCTGTTGGTTTCCATTTGAATTCATGGATTCCTTTCTTTAATGGCGGCCACAGGGACAACTCTGCCTACCAAAGCCTATTGGCTCGTTCGTGGTCATGAGGGGTGTAATAACAGAAGAGTGATAGGTATTGCCGCTAGGCGAGCGCAAGTGGCGCTACTGAGCAACAGATTTTGTTACTAATGATCAAACCTATAAACTTGCTCACTTACACAGTGCACCACCTAGTGCATATGATAGTGCACTTGCAAAGAAATGTATCCATGCACCCTTTTAATGAGTAGTCTTTCAAACATAATATTTAAAAAACACTATACAAACACACTTTATCGTGCTCCTAAGTAACATAATGGGGTTTGTTTTGCTGCACCTACTTTCCTTTATCAGCTGACACTCATTTTATTGTAGCCTACCACTTTTCTCATGAATTTAAAAATCACCCAAAAATAACTGATGTTTGGCCTAAAGGTGTTATTTGCATTTTCCCCTTTCCTTCTTTTATTTTACTATTCGGTGCAGTTGACATTTTATGACTGAATGGGTATTTTAAACATATAATAAATGTTTTACAGTATTTGCTGAATATTACAAAACTGTCCCCCTTCAGTAAAAAAAACTTCTCAGACAAAAAGGCCCAGATTGTTATTATTATTATTATTATTATTGTTATTATTATATATACAATATATTATTATTAATATATATAATATATGTAATATAGTGTGATTATTATGATTATGATTATTTATGTTTCTTTAATACATTTATTTTGATAATTTCTTGGCCTTGTGAGTGTGAATTAATCTATACAATGGGTATACAATACTGGCTCTATTGTCTGTTAACAAGTTGTAAAACATGCATGGTTGTGAGTACAAGGTTGCAGCAAGGTACAAAAATGTACTACCATAACTTGATTTCATATCTTGGATTATGCTGTCATATATAGGATCATAAAGAATGTATTCAATTATTGATATTGAGAAGTGGGCATGACATACAATAAAACTTGTGATGGGAGCAGCCAGCTGATGGTTGATTGCTCCTGAATCCCTGAGACGTCCTGAAGGTGTTATAACGTAAAGAGAGAAAAATGCTCAAATGAAAACTTTGCAGACAAGACGGCAGCACTGGCTCTGAAGAGAATTCTACAGGAATGGATGACACCTGCCTATAGGAAATGTGTTTTCCTCAACATGACTTTATTTAATAAAAGGTTTAAATCGTGTCGACATTTTAAGAGTTTCCTTTAGTCAAACACATTTTTCAAGTGCACCATGAATTATTACAATTATTACAACAACACAAACACATAATCCATCACATGCACCTACCTCAAGTAGGGAGTGAAGTGATGGTTGTGTGACATCTGTCAGATTAAAGACTTGGCATGTTCTCATTGACCTGCGGGGCCTAGCGGTGTTTCTGCTGGTCTCTACAATCACCGACCGCCACAAACAGGTGGCATGCCTGTGGATGTGCGCGTGGGCAAACAATATGTCGCCGCAAGTTTTGCGAGATTAGTTGCCCTTAAACGAGAGATTTAATGGTCACTGGAGGCGAAACCTTATTTCCGCTCATCTATGAAGCATTTATACACTATGTATATGGAAATACCCCGAGACAAAATAACAAAGTAAAACAAAAGAATCGTTGATTAACGCCGGATTGCAGCTTTGAAGAAAGATCTGCCAGTCACAAAACACAACGACGCATGAATCCTTCAAATGCAAATGCTGTGATGTTACGACATGTTGAAAAACTTCCCATCAATCTGGTGAATCTATTACCAATACAATGCAAAGCAAGAGCAATGCACTTGTTGGTGTGGTGATAGACCCATATTGTTCCGTCTCCAAGGACTCAGAAATCCCGTCATCTGAAACTCCCGTCTGATCCTTCACAATTGAAGGGCTTGCTTAACCCTAACTCTACCCATAGGAATGAATGATAATCTCGCATTCAGCGCCTCCCTATCACCATTATCCTTGGTGTGAAACACCATTATGGCACGATAACATCTATATGAGTTTGTTTAAAAGGAAAACCGTCTGTTGTCAAAGCACAGTAACTAATGGGAAGACTAGATTGCTATCTTCTCTACTCGTGTCTTTTTCCCAAATTTATCTTAAGCTCTGGCTTATCTAAGGCCCACAGAGACGCTCTGTCATGTCGTATCCTATTCAGAAATGCACAAGAAACACGGGTAGGAATGAAAACTATTAGATGAGTGCGGAGATGGGCAACTGCTCTTGTGACATTTGATTTGAAATGCTCTGTGTCTCGGTCGTTCTGCTCAAGCAGCATTTGTTGAAGGGCCCGGTCTCACTTGTGTGTGACTAAACCCTGGGGAAAGTGAACAATAACGTCAAACGTATACCCAAAAAGAAGTCATGTCTGAATGAGACAAGGGCCTATGGTCAGATATGAGAGAAAACACTAAAAGGTGGAGCAGGATTATACACTAGGCTATCGTTTCATGAATTGGTACTATTCAATGTGCAAATAAGTGTGAATAATACTGTGAAAGTGGTCCCAGAATGTAATAGCATAAATCATAACAATTTAAAAATGTGATTAGATTAGAAATAGGGCTAGTGTCACTAAAAAGACAATTTAAAAGCATTTTGTGATCCACATTTTGAAAACAACCTGCTTAAGGCTGTGATGTGTTTGTGTGTGTGTGTGTGTGTGTGTGTGTGTGTGTGTGTGTGTGTGTGTGTGTGTGTGTGTGTGTGTGTGTG
>JAOEHI010000006.1:3945075-3960221 GCA_025447815.1 Percopsis transmontana | reverse complement strand
GCCACCCAAAAATCTAACATTTTCCCTTCTATTGCTTCCTCACTATATTACACGCACACACACACGCACACACACACACACACACACACGAACCCCTAAAAATGTACCATTGTTGTTGAGCATAATGTTCTCAGGCTTCAGGTCTCTATAGATGATGCCTTTCTGGTGCAGGTGCCCCAGAGCCATGGAGATCTCAGCCAGGTAGAAACTGATGATGAGGAGAAAAAAAAAAAAAAATGACACAAAAAGCAGACTTGTTTGCATTCATTTTTAAAAACAAACAAGGAAACTTTACATTTACAGCCCGATTGTGCATATGTCCCTTACACTGGTGCATCTCCGTGTCGTTTCCCTAACAACAGCAACACAGCACACCCGTATCAGCAAGAAGAACCCGCATTACAGTCCCTCAACCGTATTTACACACAACAAAAAGGGGGCATGAACACTGTTCCAGCTTTTCGGTTAAAAAGACCCCAGGTTGCTTTCAGAGAACCAGTGCTGCACCATGGCCACTTTTCCATGAGCGTGTCTGGGAAACCCAGATAATATTTATGGGATACTGCAAGCTGTTTCACAGCCTTCGACTCATTCAAAGTGAATGGCCAGGAGGAGGCTCGGGACCACAATAGTACACCTGCTAAGGAGCAAGCCGCGACCAAGCCGAGGTGAAAATACACATCTGATGTAGATGGGGTTGGCGGTGCTGGCCAAGGAAATTATAAAGCATCCCTACTTTGGACTGGCTCATTTCTTTGAGCCAGTCCAAATACTTAATTTACACTAAAAGGACAGTGTAGTGTAGTGATTTGAAAGGTTTGGTTTCGACCTACCTATATACCTCTCCCTGCTTCTAATTGTCCCCACTGTAAGCCGCTTTGGCTAGAAGTGTCTGCTACATTACCTGAATTACAATACAGTTACCCACTGTTCTAGTAGACTTACTGTATGCATCTATGGAATTTACTATCTGACGCTGCATATTTTCAGTTAAAAATGCACCTAGCAGGATTTGTGTACCACCAGTGTGACAGACAGAGGAACGTACCATGCGGTGTCCTCCATGAAGATGCCTTCTCTCTCCAGTTGCATAAACAGCTCCCCACCTGCAACAACCCAACACAGAATCACTACTAGTTAAATGATGGAAACCACACAGTTACTGGATAGCATATAAACGTAACCGTCTTGACACTGTGAGCAATGACCAACGCAGAATGAGATTAGGCCATTTCTGTGGCTGCGATAGTCTGCACGTGTGTGTGTGTTTGTCCTCACCACTGAGGTACTCCAGGATGAGGTACAGCTTTCCCCCTGTCTGAAAGGCATAGATGAGGTCCACAATGAAGGGGTGCTTCACCTCCTCTAGAATGTTCCGCTCTGCTTTGGTGTGGGCTGTGTCTTTCGCATTCCGCACGATCATGGCCTGGGCAAGAGACATACGAGTACACACAGCCAGGGGTGTGAGCTAGGCCTGGGTATTGGGAAGGACCTCACAGTACGTATCACGATACAATGCAATACTCTGCTGAAAATGCAACTTTCTGTGTACCAACATGAATATTGTATTGATGATTGAATTATATCCTTCATTATGTATATCTATTCCCTGTCTTGTTCTGTATATTTTCCTTGTGATTTTTATCCATCGATACGTGGGGCTTAAAAAACAACAACAAATAAACGACAGTATCGTGGAAAAAAACAAAACATTGCGATACTCAGCTGTATCCATTTTTTTTTTGCACAGCCCCAGTATGAGCACTTTAAAAGCTATTGCTTGGTGACAGGCCTTCAACATCCAGCCAGTCTGCCCAGTGGCTAGAGTCAAACCTCACTGAGCCATTACAACACAACCTTGACCCAAACCCTCAACCATCTGGGAGTTTAGGCTGGCGTCAGGAGCAAAGACTGGAGCGAGAGCTGTGTCAGTTACAGAAAGGCGTGCAGGCTGTACAGAACAAGCCGTCCTGAGGTTTCATCGGCAAAAGCCTACTCATGCTACCGCCACTATTTTGTGTGGTCTGGCATAGCTTACAACTACGTGCTTGAATGCACTAGGGAAAGTGCCAGAAAAGTGAATTTTAGTTTTGTGTTCTGGTATTTGAATTTCATGAAAACATCAACAGAAATATATTGGTTCTACAGTACATTCTTTAATAATGTACCCACAATACATCCCCATCCCACCCATATGAATATATGAAAATGAATATAGAATGAAAAAAAAAAGGTTAAAAAATAAATTAAAAAAAGAAATAAATAAGGTATAAACAAGAAGAAGATAACATCTCTGTAAGATGCGTTTTCATTTCGTTACCAAGTGGGCTGGTAATGGAATCTGCAGAAACACTACTGTATGTCAGAAACATGACCGAAGAGTTCTCCTTAAACCACAAAACTAACCTTTTTCAAGACTTTCATGGCAAATATTTTCCCTGATGTGGCACCGGACACCTTTCGAACTTGAAAGACCTGAAATCAATAGACATCAAGAATAGTTGGTTTTGGTTTAAATACATAATTTGTGCAAAAAGGCCAATCATTATGATCATCTCTCTATTGGCTATCTAACATGTGTATGTTTTGCAGTTCCTGTATTTGTAAAATATTGTATGCTCTTGACATGGACATGTTGTGGTTAACACTGGCCATTTCTGTTTATTTTATTATTTGTTTTCGATTGTGGCAGTCAGCAACATAGGCTAAGAGTCACATTTATGTAGAAACATTTGACATACGAGTAAATAAACACGGTTTCCAATAGCATTCAAATGGCATTTCTTGTTTACATCACAGATGAATTCTGACTATTCAACTAACTGTCTTTACTAGTCCACTACTGAAAAAAACGGGAAAATGCCAATGCCTACTGATGTATATACCAATACAATAAGACAACTCACCTTTCCATAACCACCTTTCCCCAAAACTCTTAGCAACTCAAAGCATTCAGGCCTGATCTGCTCTGTTCCCTTGTTGACGCTGTTCTCTGAGATTTCAAACTTCTCACAGTCATCCATATTACTGTAAACAAACCAATGTTAAGAAAACTCAAAAATAATACACACACACACACACACAATATACACATTATATATAAAAAGCTGAGAACGTGTGTATTATGTCAGATACTCACAATTCAAAGCTACTACAATGCTCCATGTAATCACTGAGCTGACCCTGGGGAAAGTCAACAGAACAAAAAGTGCCGGAATAAGTTAAAGTTACTCGTTAACGTTACCTGTTAACATTAAAACCGGTTCTGCCGGTCATTACTTTATTTTAATCCTATCGTAACGAACACTAAAGCAAATCGTGGCCTGATAACTTAGATAAACAGCATTGAATTCCAGTTATTTTAACTGTGATAATATACATGTATTTTAACTTTAATTATTAGAGATGGATATTTAGCTAAGTAATGAAGTCCCAATGCCCAGCCAGGTTAAACTGGTTAGCCAATATTGCTAACTGGGCAAAACGACCTAAACTAGACCTTTGTCTAGCTGGTCATCACCAGTGTGGTCAAACTTGCAACACGTGTCGTTACACTGGGACAATGCTAAATTTAGTACATGGTGGGTCAGGTAGCAAACGCATGCTCGCGGGTGCTGTGCAGTTGCTTTAACTAGCTTTACGCGCCTAGCAGTCACAACGCAGGCCTCGTTGCCACGCATTACGCGTTAGCCAGCTTGCGCGTTAGCTACTACAGCTAGCCGACTTACCCCATCCTCAAGCTCGTCGTCTGACACATTATCGTCCGGTTGATCCAAATCAATGTCGAACACTGCGGCCATGACCTCGGTGTTTCACGGCGTCTTTAGAAAGCGGAGCCACAGTCCCCCAACCTCATGGCAGGATCATTGCTGCTACTGCCGGCTACAATGCGCCAATCCCCACCAAAACAACATTCCACCGAGCGGAAAATCAACAAAGCACCTCCGACGTAGAGCACGCGGCACGCGCATTACTTATCACTTTGTGTTGGGCTAGGCAAACGGGTTCATTATGAACATGCAATTTAACAAATTACTATTCAATTACCCGTAAATAGAAATGGAGGTACCTTGATATTATACATTATATAATAATAATGTCACATATTATGTGTTTGTAAACATATACTTACTAAATGTTTATATGTGTGTATTTGTTACCACCGACCTATAGCTTCCTCTGTTCCTTTTGTTGCTGTAAAGTATAAAATTCCCCTTGGGGGTCAATAAAATTTGATCATATCTGAATATTTTAAAGAGTCCAGCCTATTATACTGTTTGGTAGATATGTTAGATCATCTCTTTAGGATGGAGATGTACAATTACATCATTTAGAGGACAATTTACAAGGAGCAGGTAAGGGTCTTAAGGATGGTAACAGGTAGGCCAACTCCGGGGTTTGAACCTATGACCTTCTGGCTGGGTGCACAACACCCAGACAACTAGACCATCCCTCCCCATGTTAACATGGCTAGCACTAGCAGATACACATTTTAAAGATAAAATCACTTTAGTACATTGTCTGATTGCATTGTAACCGCCGTGTGCCCGGTTGTAAGGACAGAGGTGAAGTGTGAGCCTATGAGTGCTCTAGGGGGGCAGGAATACAGAGGGTTCCCTGCCCCTCAGCACACAGGTGTCCAGTCCACATGTGAGCCTGTCCGCCAACAGTGCGGAGACCAAGCATCTGTCCAGCCACCATGCATCCCAGCACCAGTACACATCCAGCAGTACAAACCATCTGCCCCAACAGAACCTCCCCATTCATGTCCAGAATTACATCAACCCTCCTCTAGCAAACAATAAAGGAGCAGACAGTGTAATAGATCTGTCCTGGTCCTTAAGGTTCTGGAATCCCTTGTAAGTGAGTTCTTAGCTACTAACAATATCTTATCTGATTTTCAATCAGCTTTAGGAATAAACACAGCACAACCACAGCGGCCCTAAAAGTATTTAATGATTTTATTGAATCTTTAGACAAATAGCAAAATTGTGCAGCCCCTTGTATTGACTTATCCAAGGCTTTTGATACTAGATCATGCAGTATTGAAGCAAAGACTTATCAGCGTAGGAGTGTCAGAACAAACTGTCTGCTGGTTCAAAACTTATTTAATAGGAAGATCTCAGTGCATGCAGGCAGAAGGTATCACTTCCAGCTCCCTTAGTGTATCAAGGGGAGGGCCTCATGGGTCAGTCCTCACTCCAATCATTATATATAATATATAATATATATATCAACAGTCTTCATCAAAATGTTTCCAACGTAAATTTCCCCTTTTATGCTGATGATGATACTGTCATATATTGCTCTCCGTCCACACCAAACCAGGCACTTTGTCAGCTACAGCTTGCTTTCAATACTGTGCAATGTACCTTGTGTGATCTCAAACTTGTTTTGAATGCTGACCAAACAAAACTCATGAAATCTTTAAATGAGAAATCAAAGCCCCTGAACCTTCCATCCATCACCACTTTTCAGAGATTGAGTCTGTATCTCAATATATATATCTAGGAATTGTAATTGATGATTCTCTCTCTTTTAAGCCTCACATTCAGCAGTTGGTGAAAAAATTGAAGCAAAAATTGTGTTTTTATTTTAGAAACAAGTCTTACTTTTCTTTCAAAGCCAAGAGGAGATTTGTTTCCGCCCCCTTTATGTCCTTTGCTGGATTATAGGGATGTTATATACAAGCATCTTCACAACACCTACACACACAAGATACTGTATACCATGGAGCACTGAGGTGTATTAGAAATTCTAAAGCCCTTGCTCACCATTGCTTTTTGTATTCAAAGGTTGGATGGTCTGCCTTGTCCTCTCGCGCATAATGGCATATTTTTATTTATAAGGCTATTCTTAGTCTGCTTCCATCTTACCCACGGATCTACATCCTTCAAAATAATAATATTGCTCCCAGGACTTATTCCTATGCTGCTCTCTCTTCTTGGAAACAGTTGCAAAATAACCTAATCCTTCGGGAGCTGGTCTCACTGGATGCATTCAAAATATCACTGAATGACTTAGAGGAAGGCACATCTGGCTGAAGATGTTTTGACTGATTCATATTTCCCTTGTTTGATCCCTGTTGTGGATGACTTGTGACTAATATTGATGAATATTTTAATACTTTATGATTCTGTAATTTATTCTTATTTTCATTGTAAATTTGTTTCTATGTTTTCTATGTTTCTATGTCTGTGTAGCAATGCTACATCTGCAACTGTTAATTGTGCTGTTACCTGTCTTGGCCAGGACACTCTTGTAAAATAGATTTTTAATGTCAATGAGACTTTTTTCCAGGGTAAATAAAGGTTATAAAATTAATAATGAAGATGAGTCAATGAGTCAAGAAAGGCACAAAACTTTCATGGAGTGAGTCCGCCCTCTAGGGGAGTGGTAACTCCATTGTTGTGTTTTTTCCCCTTCTGTAGTAAGAATGAATCTGCAGGGTTTAGACTCGAGCGTTCCCACACTGGAGCCCACTACATGGAACCTGCTGAAGTTACAGGAGATGAGATCTCCAGCCTTGCTGCAGCTCTTTTTGGCTTCATTTTCATGTTCCAAGAAACACAGGCTTGCAAATCTATGCAATCTAATCTTTGAACTACAGTAGGCCTATATGAATCTAATCAATGCAGGGTTATATATATATATATATATATATATTAGTTTTTTGTTAAATGTGATTTCTTACCTAACATATTTCACATAACATGCACTGACTGAATGAATATGCCAAGCTAATACTGTCTTCGGTTATTTTATCTATCTGGTCAAATAAAACTAATCTAAACACTGATTAATTTTGATTCAGTCAAAGTACCTTTCACCACCAGTAGATGGCAGCACCAACTAAGCAATCCTGTGATGGTGTTTATATTTTATATTTTATTTGTTTATATATTTTATTTGTTTATATAAATATTAAAATCGATTAAAATGTTTAATATGAAAACCGATGTCCGATATATTTAAGGTGAAATTATTAAATTGGATTCAAAATTCAGACAGACAATGTTCTATCCCTTTTCTAGTAGAAAATCTGAGATAATTGCTAGTGGTTAAATATCAGTGGATATTAAAGTGACAAATAAAAAAATGCACTAGTAGATAATATCTATATTATGCCCCAGTATCTACAAAGAAGCATTAAATAGTTTAACTTTGCTAAGATAATTATATTCAAAAGCATTTACATATACCTAATATAGGTATAATGCAGTATTATTAGGTATAATGCAAATTCAATTTGATGTACAGCATAAACTGACCTAATTGAATGAAGACAATCATATTTTTCAACATTAGAAGAATATGGAAACTATCTGCTTGCATTATATTATTGAGAGTTTGATGGCACACATGACCAATGCCAATGACCATATAAGGTAAATCAGTCAGTTAGTGAGTTATCATTCACGATTCAGGAACCCCATTGCCCAACCATTATTTTGTTATGTCTTGTTTTGTTATTATTTTGTCGACCCATGTGAAAACAGACCCAAGTGATGGCTAGATATTGCATGATATGGGTGCGGGTGTAGTGGTAGTAGAAGTCGACTAGAAGTTGTCCCAGTTATCCCAGAGGGATAATAAGAAGTAGCCTACCACAGAATAACAGCCCAGTAGACCTTTATTATAGCCCTACAGTACACCACCACCACCACCAAGTTTTTTTTAAATGTACCTAAAAAAAAAAGTCATTAATTGCAAATCAAATTTGCAATTTTGCTCGATAGTCTTGCTTGAAGACGCGGTACTGTATGGTTCACTGAACCTGGAAGTTTGCTTTGGCTATACCGCAGTGTGACTTTTATTGTGGGGGCTAACCTAAAACCTACTGCACCCCAAAAGGCTAGGGAGAGCCCCCCTGCAGGGCCCGGTTGCTTTGAGTGCTGTCTCACTTATCTTTGATAGTTTGTTCTACTTTGATTGTTCTATGATCCAAACCAGCTGTGTTGGGTAACAAAATATGTTTTTGTGCATCTTGTCTGTTTTGTTTTACTTTGTTTAGGTTTGCAACGGAACACATCAGACATTCCTAGAAAGTCACAGCCCTCTGTTGTGGGCCTGAGGTTGGAAGCCTGCTGCCTGGGTCTTGTTCTCATTCACTGTTGTTGCCGATGGAGAAAGCTAATATTTAACACAAAGGCGGAGATAGGGGACTTTTCTAAAATCTTACATCCAAGCATTGGATGGGCAGACTTTTGCCTAATCATGTTGTTATATATTGTCGCCTATAAACACATTAGATGGATAAAAAATGAAATGACTCTACTTTAGGAACAGGCACATATATTCCAAAGTTGTATTTATAGATCTGGGGAAATGGGAATAATTTTTTTGAAAATGTGAAACTCATATTGCTTGTCATACAATACTGGTTACTTCCCATTTACTACTATATGGCCCAGATGTACACGTAGCTGTAGGAATACAATAGTTTGCAACGATTTCTTTTTAGTAAAACATCTAAAGACATGTCTGACTATACTGGGAGTTTCCCATTTTCTTTCTCCATGTTAAAGCTTTCAATGAGGCAGTCCCATACGCACCATTATAAATAATGGAAGAAGAAAAGAAATTGAAAATCTATCCTTTAAGGTTCCTTATAATAATGTAGGCCACATTTATTTACCTACCTATGTTGGTACATAAAGGGATTAGTTGCCTTTTAGATATTCTGGTTCTTAGAATATGTCATGGACTGAAGTGTAGCCTGTTATGTAATGCCAGTCTACTACTACTACTACTACTACTTCTACTACTAATAATAATAATAATAATAATAATATAAACACAACTAATAATAATAATCTTTATTTGTATATATATTTTAAAAACAAAGTTTACAAAGTACTTTAACTGAATAAAACCACAATACTCATATGGATACAAATTTAATGTTAAACAGGTATTATAATAGGAGGATCACGGTAGAGGAGCCACGATAGGGAGGGAATGATGTTTCCTTTTCGATGCCTGACGTGTCCTGGCAGGGGGTTTCCTCCCCCCCGGCTAAGGCGTTTTACATTTCTTTCCCAGTGTAGTGCTTTGTGAGGCGTTTGTTCTGTATCAAATTGGAGGTAGACTTCTCAATTACATTATGGCACCCACAAATCCCTAACTCATTGTTGATGTTTTAAAATAACTGTCCACAAAATATTGATGGAACTCAAAGATCAAATGATAATATATTAGAAAGATGTCTTGAAAAAGCTGAACACCTTTGTGGTTCACTATGACCACTCGTATGAGGACATGGTGCATGCTTGCTGTGTAGTATAGTTTGACTTTGTTGTATGCGGAATGCTGCTGGGCAGTTCTGTAAACAGAGGCCAGAAGGCAGTGGAGAAAAAGTAGGGCATGCTAAAACACGTACAGTATAAATGTAAATGTAAGTAAGTACAATTACAGTTGTAATGACTATATGCTATACACTTCCTGAGTGTGCAGCTATCATACACCTGAGTGACATACATATGAATGAGCCTTTTCCCTGGCAGGGCTCCAGGAAGAGAAAAAAAAGAGTAATGTAATCATGACAAATATTTAAGCCTTTAACAATGGCTCCTCTATCTTCTATTATGCCTTTTAATAACATAAACACAACAGGGCTTCCGGGTTTTAACATGTGAGTGCGACACGCTGAGCTTGTTTATAAACAGCATTGGGATAATAGTGGAGAAAATATGTCCATTAACTGTTTTCACTAAAAGCCTCTCTCTGCAGAAGCAGAACAATAAAAGCGTATTAACTAGAATAAAACTTGGGGGCACTCGCTTTAGAATCCCTCAACAGCGAAAAACAAAACGGCACACAAAATTAATTGGATTCCAGTGAAACCCTGTAAATTCTAGAGTCAAGAGTGCTGGAGCACTCACCGGCCCATCTCTCCGCGGTGGAGCCCTGGCATGGGCATGCTGGCAGCGGGCATTAGGCATCCGGCCATGTTGGCAGTGTTAGCACAAACCCCAGATGCTCCGTGTTCTGTAGAAATGCCCACACGTAACGTAGGTCAAGACAGCACGCTCGGGAAGGCGTCTTATTACTAATAATGCTTCGAATATGAAATGCGTTTCAAAGTGTCAAATATAACAACTCCAGCCAAATGTCTGTCATTAAACTGAGTGGGACAGCTAATCAAGGAGAATGAACCTAGTGATCTAAATTTAAATGAGCCCAATAATATATCCACACTCAAATGGAGTGACTCACAAGGGCACAAAGTCTGAAGCAGCTGATAAGGCCGTTTGATCTTGGTGTGTTGAAGCCACAATAAAGGAAATGGATTTTGTGGAGCGGGAACATCAATTTCCTCAGAAGTGGTTATGTGCGTGCGTGTGTATGTGTGTGTGAAATGTATGTATAAAGGCAAGAGATATCATATCACCTCGCAATGGTTAATTTAAGGCAAATGTTCGTTAAACCTAAAAGTGCACACTATGAACTTAAACTCAGCCAGGTTTACGGCGCTGCTGGTGCTGACATTTGAATAACATTCAAGTTCCACATGTCAGGGCTCACTGAACGCCATGATACCTCAATGTTATGCTGCCTGCGTTCTGACCATCACAGCATTTCATGGAGATGTGTCGACGGAAAAGACAACCTCAGCATAATTCAATAAGGCAGCACAAACGGAACTAAGTGAATATAGGTAACGCTGGGCGAGGTGGTGGTGGTGGGGGCGAGGGTGGGTGATGATATAGCGACCGGATGAAGTCAGCGATATTTCAGTGTGTATGGGTGGTTCGCCTGGGAGGGTGCAGGTCCCCTGGAGAGACCGACCCACCCTGCCAGCAATTACACTAGACACAGACAGAGACAGAGAGACAGAGAGAGAGAGAGAGAGACAGAGAGAGAGAGAGAGCCTGTTTGGACAGGCAGGATTTGCATGTAAGGTTTTTACACAGAGACCTGGGTGTGGCTGTTTTTGGAAGAGGCTATTTCTCTCACGGTGGGCGACACATCGCACTGTGCCGTATAGGCTTTGACCTCAGGAAGACCGGTCCCTCTGTCTGCCTCTTCACACATAATGTTTTACTATTATTCATTTGGTCAGTATGTCAATGCTATGAAGGGTAAATGGCCTGCAAGTATAGAATACCTGCAGCCTGGAAAAATTATAAACAAACACTATAATCATTATAAATCCCAAAACATATAGAGTACTACAGTGTATACACACACACACACACACACATATATATATATATATATATATATACACACACACACATTTATATATATATAACGTTTAAAAAGCACATACATGTTAGCTCAAATGTGTTGTGTTGCTCAAGATTTGACTTTTACTCATTTTGATATTAGATACTGGATAATATGACATTATGGGATACATTGGATGATCACTATTGTCAAATATGTTCACTTTTTGTGTTTTAGCCCAACCAGAGAAAGCACTATTATAGTAGTATAAGCAGATAGCTCATTATTTTAATTTAAAAAAAATTCTTCAAAATATATTTGATAGTATACTGTGATATGTAACATTAGCATAAGCATTGTTATGATTAATCATAATAGCCACCACAGGCCTTGAAATCTGAAATGGAGATGATGTCAAGGTTGAGGGAGTAAATCTGTAATGCGATAACCGATTGGATGTGAAACGCTATACGAGGAAATCGGAGTGTGATGGACTCAATATCCTCCTCATCCCCTTCCCTGGCTGACATGTGAGATTCTTCAGAGGCCTTAGCACACACCAAAAACACACAGGGCACATAATAAACACAATCCACTCAGCGCACGTTTCAACATAACTTTATTTCAGAGTTCAATATGGTCCATACACATATAAAAGCAACCCAGTGCAGATGTCTAGTACGCAGACAGACATATACATTTAAACATTCATTCCTAGACACACACACACACACACACACGCACACTTACTTACTTACATTCAGACAGGCGTGCCAAAAGGGGGCTCCCTTATGGAACAGGACGTCCTGAAACTGCCAACAAAAACACCAGCAGGGCCATTCCAATGTTATCCAATGATTTTTCTTTTATGGCCAGGAAAAAGTGTTACCCTTTTGCACTTTTAGCAGAAAAAAAGACAAACAAACAAACGTAATTTCATAAATAGCTTAACTACCATGATTTTCAGCTTTGTATAATTAGCAGCCCCCCCACCCCCGATTTGTCCCAATAAACATGCAGCCGTAAACAAAAAACGGTGCGTATTGAGCAAGAGAGGAAAGTTCTCAGTTAAAGAGAATAAGGGAAGTGTAAAAGGGAAGGGGCCCTGTTTGTCACAATGGAATGTGTTGCAATAAGGTGTGTGTGCTTTCTGGATTCTCTGGTTATTCAAGAGAGCAGAGCCAAGCCTTAGAAACACACACACACACACACACACACACACAAGTACAATCACAACAACCTATTTACATTTACAGACAACGCAGTTCCTGACATAAAACCTTACACATTACACACGATATCCCAGACAGACATCAGGGTGGAGACAAGAAACAACGAGGGGTGACCCTGGCTTGACGTTAAGGGGAAGTGACACTGCCTCACACACCTCTAAAATGAGGATTGATGTTGACTGAAACAATGACAACAACAAACACGACGGCCGGGACAAAACAGGATGCTGGTCAAGATGAAAGAGCCCGAAATGTCGGACAGCCTACAGACTGTTGTCGCCTTGCAATCTAACAGCCAACACCAGTCTGATAAGCTATCTGACAGGCCGGGAGAGTGACGGACATGCCTGATGCACATACACCCCCAAACACACACACACAAAAACACAAGAAAATCCTAATCTTACTTACCATAAAGGGAGAGTAAGAGTGGATATGAATGCTGACTGGCGCTAGTGCCGAGCGCTCAACAGTACCCCTCTGTTTTGAATCTACTGGAGTGATTCGTCTCCTGGCGCTGCAGCGAGCGCAGTGCACTGAGTTCATTTGAAGGTTCAGCCGAGGTAACGGCACAGACGCTTTTCACTGCACGGAGGGGTTTTTTTTTTTACTCCCTCTTCCCCCGCCCCGTTGCTCTCGCCTGTGCTAGTGATCGCTGCGCTCTGTCCAGCGTAACACAGCAGCGGCACGGAGAGAAGAAAAACACACTTTGCCGGTGATTACCGAACAACAACAAAAAAAAACGCAAAGAACCCCAGCCTACGTCGTTCCGTGAGGAATAAAAAAAAAAAAAGCCCCCAAAAAGTGACGTTTTGATAAGAAAAAAAAGAAAGACTGGGATGTCGAACGTGAACCTGATATCCTGAGATTTTACAGTTGCCGGGAGAGGAGGGGGGAAAAAGAGCTCCTCGGACGAGTGCAGACAAAGGAGAAGGGTTTACTGTGAGCCTTAAACCAGTACGTCTAACACAAGCTAGCTCTAAATTAGCTTCTCTCAACCGACTAAGAGCCTCCTTGTCTCCTGCACAACGATCTGCTGTAGTCTATAAAAAGATAAAAGGAACAGCAACAAATGTGTCAGCCACGCAAACAAACCTCCTATCTCTCTAGGTCTCTTCCACACACACACAGTCATGGATGTGATTCAATATATGGATGCATCTGGCAGAGACCCCCCCCCCCCTTCCCATCACCCCCACCCTGGCTGACTCGTGCTCTCTTCCTGGAAGTACAACAATAAGAGCAGGACAAAGGCACCAGCAGGATGATTCACGGCCAATTTATCAGTTCTCAGTTCTCATCTCAGAACTACTCTGATGGGTCTACTGTACATACAATAGAAATGCTTCTCTACAATCACTATGTACAACTATAAAACCGTCCTACCACTGTACAACATAGTGTCAAAATGAGATGGGCTACTAGCGTTACAATTAACACAAGTCTATTATATGCCTTGCCTGGCCAATATTGCACAACTGTCCAAATATATAACATCAGAGATAATAAATGATAAAAATAAATAATGAAATAAATAAATAGGTGTTATAGCTTGAATGATACAACCCGTGTGTTACAGTATAGTCACAATATCTATTAAGAAGTAACTAGCTTAGACAAATATGAAATAAAGTTGCTCTAAGGAAATAAAACCTTAACTCTAAGGCCTCGATGAGGAAAACTAACGCCAGCAGATACTTGCTAACACACTGAGGGACCTGCTCGGAGCCCAATGCTGAAACCTATCTACATAACCGCGCACACATACACACCATAGCAAGCACCTACCTTAAAAACACCAAAGCCCTAACTTAAAACCAAACTATGGATGTTACTATCAAATTAAACAGCTTTCAGAAGCCAGTAAACTCAAGTCCATGTTGGTCAGCAAACACGCTTTGACAAAAACAACAAAAAACTGGAGGCCAACAAATAGAAGAAGGGATTCTGGGGGGGCCTTCACTTCACTCGGTCTTTCCCCGCGAGTGTTTCTCCTGCTGCCGGCGTTTGGCGTAGGTCTGGGCCATGGAGTTGATGATGGAGCAGACAAAGAAGCAGACCATGACCGCCACCACCTTCTCGAAGAGCCACGACAGCCAGCTCTCCTCCTGCGAGGAACCACAGAAGAAGAAGAAGAAGAAGAAGAAGAAGAAGAAGAAGAAGAAGACGTGTTAAAGTCAGTGTGCTGCGTGCTCCCTTCCCCCAACCGCAACGCCTCGCTCCCCCTGGTCCCCGGTCTAACGCCGGAGGCTACATAGGTGGGGATCCGGGCCCATGTGCAGGACAGATAGAGATCAGGGGTAATAAAACACGCAGCAGCAGTGCCCCCCCCCCACATACTCTCCCTCCTAACGCCCCCGCTGACCCCAGCCTGCAGCTTGAAGCATGCCTCCACCAAGCTAAATTGCCTCGCTCCTCTCCTGTAACTGCCGTCTCAAGTTACGAGAAGAAGAAAAAAAAGGAACATTGTTCTAGAAACTGCCCTAATCTCTCATTGTGCAACGCAACGACTAACCCTTTCTCTTTTTTTACTGCTCTTTTCTATCGGCCGCGCGTGTACGAGAAGGGCTGGGGGGGGAAAAGGAAGAACCGTTTTCAATGAACCACTTAGAGCCATCGAGAGAGAGAGAGAGAGAGAGAGAGAGAGAGAGAGAGAGAGAGAGGAGAGAGAGAGAGAGAGAGACAGAGAGACAGAGAGACAGAGACAGACAGAGACAGACACAGAGACAGAGAGAGAGAGAG
>JAOEHI010000006.1:3915114-3932863 GCA_025447815.1 Percopsis transmontana | reverse complement strand
GTGGTTGAAGTGTGCGTTTTTGAATGAATTGTAAGTATATGTGTGTGTGTGTGTGTTTGTGTGTGTATATGAGTGTGTGTGTGTGTGTGTGTGTGTGTGTGTATATGTGTGTGTGTGTGTGTGTGTGTGAGCGTGTGTGTGTGTGTGTGTGTATATGTGTGTGTGTGTGTGTGTGTGAGCGTGCGTGCACTGCTGACTGACTTGGCCCTGACCAGTGATAAGTGCGAGAGAAGAAAAGGGAGGAATTCCTTCCTGGATGATGTCAAAAAAATGAAGACTTCACCTTGAAAAAGCCTGTTTGTGTATGTGTCTTGTGTTAGAAAGTCGGTTGCAGGTTATTGAAGTGTCAAACACACCTTGATAAGTAGGACTTGTATGGGGGGAAAACCCAAATGGCGATAAATCGCAGAGTTGACACAAAGAAAACATTCATCCCGTTAGCTAGATCAGGCCTACATCAGAGGCCTGGCAGCTAAGAGTGTGTTCAAAGTGATGAAACCAAATCAATGACTGGTCACACACGGCTCTATTGAAGAGCAGACATCTGTACGTTACTCATAGGAAGGAAGAGGGCTAACAGACCATCTCACACACTTATCACTTTAGTTATCAGCCCAAAGGGGGGTTTGGCATTTCATTGACATCAACCCCTATCATTGAGGGGAACATGTTAAATATTCTTAAATGTATCTTATTTCTAGTCACTCATGTCCTACCCGAGATTGAAAGAAAGCATAGTCTCTTGTTTTTTTTAATCAAACTATTAAAAACTCAGAAGCCCAGTCATTAGTTAATTATAGGAGTGATGGTAATTACAAAATACATTTATACATACATATATTTATAATAATTATAATAATAAAAATAATAAATGCTGTCATATTCATATACTGCTCTGGCTAATAACTGACTAGAAAAGATGTTGCAATATCTAACATTTTGGAAAATGTGGAATGAATCCTTGCTCATCTCAACTTACTTTTATCATTCGTGAGTACTTTCTGTGTGGGATTAGTGAGTACAATTCTGTGGAAATCAGTCCCCTCTCAACCACATACAACTGCTGTGTGAATGTTAAGATTATAGAAAAGAAATCAAGCAGAACAATTGTTCGACAGTGTTAGTGAGTGTTAATAAAAAGGTTTCTTCAGATCCCAGTGTGAGGGCTCTGCTCAATGCCTCCTGAGAGGTTAGAGCAACTCACGTAGCTCCTGTACTTTCGCCAAACAGCTCACTTGACAAGCAAAGAGCAGAATATGAATTGTTAGGTTACATGTCACGTGGCAATTAAGGCCTAGCGACCACAGTTCAATGGTCACCTCGCTTGACAACAATGACATGGCTTTTACTTCAGTTAATGGCATATGAGATTATATTCAAATGTAACAGAAAAAAATAACATGAAAACCAAACACCAAAAACTAACAATTAAATGCAGACTATATGAATTTGTATAGTTTATAGGTAAATGTGGGCCCAAAATGTCCTTTCAGACTACAAGTGTGACTGGGAGCTAAACAAAAGAAAGTGATTAAATGAGAGAGATCACATGAATTACATTACTGAAGTGTTAATTACTTTGTTGTGAAATAATCACAACAAAGGAGATTTCCAGATAATACACATGTTAAATAAGAATGACTAAATTGACAGAAGTAATATTTGTAATATACTGTGTTGTGAAAATGAGAAAATCCAAATGTGATATGCAGATAACTAGAACTGCAAAACATGGAGGGTAAATAAATAAAGTTTAACCAAGCAAAACTAAGTTCCAAAAGCACAAGCCTGTATGCGTATTATATAGGTATTTGAGTGTTTGGACATTCGTGCATTCATGTATGAACTCATGTGCAACGTGTGTGCCTTTAGTATGTATTTGTGTATTTACAAATGTCTATCTAGTGTATGACTGACCAAGAGAAAGGTATGCATGCATGCGAGTCACTAAGTGGGTGAGTAGATTTCAAGTAGGCCCAATGCGTTCATACTGGATATGTGGCAACACTGTTGAGTGACAAGACATAATGTATCTACTTTAATTTAATTAACCTGTAAGGACCAGTAACCCATTCATACAGTATGAAATCGATTTTTGACGGAGCAAATGTGTGTGTGTGTGTGTGTGTGGGTGGGTGTGTGTGTGTGTGTGTATGTGTGTGTGTGCGCGGATGGGGAAGGAAGTGGACGGTTGACAGGGGGTTATGAGGGAAACTTCTCTGACAGAACTACACCATGTGATACATAGTGAAACCTGTTCAATGAACTGTGACAGCTGGAGGGCATGGAGCTTTCACAACCCTACACACACACACACACACACACACACACACACACACACACACACACACACACAAGAAGTGGTGAAATGAAAACATGACGACTACAATCATTTCTAAAGCTTGTATTAACTAGTCTTGCACTGACTTTTCATCATCCTGAATGAAAAACAAACCCTTTCAGTCAATCTATTTTTCGTGGTAGGATTCAGTTACATGTTTTCATAAAAACGTTTAAAAACAAAGAGAAACGTTTTCGCATGCCAGCTTTGACAACAGCCCGCCAGAGTTAACCGATTGGAAACAAAAGAAAAGTGAAATAAAAAACACAGCAGGGACGTTAAGATGACGCAATTCCATCGGCCATTTTCCAACAGCAAAAGGACTGTGTGCGTGTCTGTGTGTTTGTGACAAAGAGTGTGTGGGAAGTGTGGAAGAAGAGACACTCCCAACAGCAGGTGTACCGGGGGCAGTTTCCAGCTGAAACCTCTGGCACCGTGACAACACAACACCACCACCCAACATCTCCTAACAGCACCAAGCGGTGTCCTGCGTCCTGCGACAGCTTCACAGAGAATACAGCCTTACAGAACCCAACAGCAGCAAGGCTCATTAACTTCCTGAAATGCAGTTTGTTGACCAGCCTAGACTCCGGCCAGACAGTAGTGCATGGTACTTCATTTTAGTTATACGTTTTTGCACAAACGTAAAGGGAAGTGTACGCCTTAAAAACCAGTGACGTCAGATTTTACTCTAGTAGTGGAAAACTACGTACGCGTGGTCTTTAGGGCTATGCAAATGCTACTGTCTTCATTTTAAATGGGACAGTAAACACTGGCACACAGATTAATAGCCTTAATATGTGTCACTGGAAACTCAAATATTCTTTTGTTCTCTCGAAAGCCAATATTGGCAGTGTAAGCACAGTGTAACGATAACCTAATGTCGTTACACGTTGCTTAGCAAGCTTGCGTGAGGCTGCAGAAGGCTGATGCATCGATGAGGCCATCCTGAATACTCCCAATTGGCCCTCTCACATGCCAAGAGCATCCGAGCTGAGCAGCTCCATGTCTTACAGCGCTGCAAAGTACCAATCACATGTGATTCACGAGAACGGCAATTATCTAAATGTAAATGAGAAACTAAAGCAGAAAGAGAAGAGTTTCTCTTCTCCGGCGGCAACGCAGCCTTTACATGTCCATGCCCATCTCTCCTCGGTGGAAACACAAACCTACAGCATTCATCCCCACGCAAACCGTCACACTATCTAGTGTAGTAGTCGCCTTCCAAAAACACCACATCCTGGCCACACACTCGAAACTCTAGCAACCGTCAAACACAGAGTTAACCCTCTCAGGTGTGCTATCCACTCCATTTGGTCACCCTCTAGTTACCCCACACACGGAGGGGACTTTTAGACACACACACACACACACACACACACTAGACACACACTTGTGTTTCCCAGTGGGGCCTCGGTGTTACTCACCCGATGAGGGCGATCATCTGCTCCACTATGTGTCTGCTGAAGGTGACAATCACAAACAGTTTCTGTATGACAAAGACACAGAGAGTGAGAGAGAAGGAGAAGATCAGTAAGTGAACTGTGACAACACTGTAGTGGAGGAGTAGGGCTTTAGTCATTGTAAAGCTTGTTCAGAGATTACCCCCCAAACACACACACACACACACACACTTCCACATCCTCAGGGCCCTTGCTGCCTGAAAGACGGTGAGTCTAATAGCAGCCAGTGTGTGTGTTTGTGTGTGTGTGTGTGTGTGTGTGTGTGTGTGTGTGTGTGTGTGTGTGTGTGTGTGTGTGTGTGTGTGTCAGGAACCAAAAGCTGCGTCTTTGTGACACAAGTTAGGTCAGGGCATCACGCTGGCCCCCCTGAACCATGGGGCAATGGGGGCCGGGGGGGAAGGTGCAAGGCAAGGGATGGATGGACGCATGACAGTGGGGTAGATGGATGACTAGGCCAGGGAGGGGAGAAACCTACAAGGGGATGTGTCACTGCTCTCGGGGGGGGTGAGACGCCTCCTGTCCAGTCACAGTTCTGCTTAGTCACAGGGCCAGAAGGGACAGATAGGCCACTGGGGTGTTGGTGGGGGATGCGTGTGTGTGTGTGTGTGTGTGTGTGTAAAGTCTGCTTTAGTCTTCTGTGTAGATATAGGGCCCATTAGCTTGTATTATTGCCAGCATTCAGGAAGGCTCAAAATAATTCATGAGGAATTAAATTAAGGTTAAAATGCCATGAGCAAGTTTAAATGATCAATGCCATTATTTAACATTTGGCCTTCATTATAGTGGAACTGTGTGAGTAGCCGTTCATTTGTTTTAAATAGCTTAAAACGGTATTATAGGTTATATTGGCTCAATACTCATTATAGTCATTTCCTTCAGGCAGACTGTTTGTCTTGTCTTTTATAAACTAGCCTAGTCACAAATATAGCTCAATATGTACATTTACATTTTAAGATGCAATTACAAGCATTTCACAGTAATGCAGACAATACAACAAACAAGTTATGACATAAATTTTGTCTATGAATAACAAAAGCTCTACATCTATCACATTGTAATGTGGCAATGCACAAGGTGTAAACAAAGGTGATGACTAAACCTTATGTATTATTAAAACCAACCGGCGGATATTTTGGTTTAAATGATTTTCTGTGACTGTGAAACACGAAATGAAGCAATGTAGCACAGTATTTATTTTTAAAAATTGCAGCATGAGATCCATTGCAGGCCTACTTACAGCCTGTAGCACTATTATCTATTATCTGCATGCACAACGTCATCAATAATCTCTTTATCAAAGGTTTACCAGCCGACAGAAAGCAATCACCAATCAGGAGCCCCCACACACATTCCACGTATGCCAAACCTAAATGTAGCTTATATCTTATCCTGACCTGAACCCAAGCGTATACCTAACCTTAACCTGTATCTTATCCTCAACCTTAACCAGATAAGTTTCATGCCCACACTTAACCAGGACTTGTTGGATATGGGGTTGTGGGGGGAAAAACACTATTCAGGAGATGACACAGGAAGGCTGACTAATTCTGTCTGCTCGGAAGGTGCCGATGACAGGGTTTTCAATTGCAGACTTGACAGGGAAGTTAGCTGAGTGATGGTAATGATAACAGCTACAGCTTAGCAGAAGCACACACACCACTCTCCCCGTTTATCTGTCCCAGCCTCTTCCTCACACACACAAACACACACACACACACACGCAAGCGTGCGCACGCACGCATGAACACAAGGGGAAGCTTTACATGAGTAAACCCAGCAGTTTAAACAAAAGGGGATTGAAATGCTACAAAAAGGTTCTGTCGTTGCAAAGACATGGAAGTCAGAACATCCCACTGAACATCACTTTTGAACAGCACTATTGTTTCGATCAAACCGACATTAGGCCTATAGATCACACTTTAACCAGCTGACACCCAGCGGGTGAAATAACAGCCCTGGAACATCTGCCCAGCAAAAAAAAAAAAAAAAAAAAAACACAAAAAAAGACGCTGTATCATCAATAGCGCACATATATCACATCCCTCCTGCTGGATCTACAATATCTCGTGTTCTGCCTCGTTAATTCCTCTGTCATTAATCAAATCAAATTCACACGGGGTCACAAAACTGCTTTGTCCTGTTATGTCACCCGCCCCTTCAACGGCAGCCATTCAGAGGTGAAGTCTAATGTGCACAAAAGGCCCGAGCAGCGCGGGATGAAAGCCCATTGGAGGCTGTTGAGAACGCACCTGAACTGGAGGCACAAACCCCGATCAAAAACTCTCTTTGAAGTGCCGAGGTCAGAGTGAGTATTACGCCCACACACCTCCACTCATGCACAGGCACAAACACCCGTGTGCGCGCATGCACACTTTAATAAAGTCAAGTCCCTTTGTGTTCTTCCCGCTGCGTTAGGGTGGAGACTGCAGGGCACTCTCACTGGCACTGGGCCTTATTCTCTAATAGAGGCTTAAGGTATCTCCTACCACACCTCAGTAAACAAACGACTTCCCACTGTAAACAACTACAAACAATGTCCGTCACTTACACTTGCATAAGGACGAGGTTTTAACACTGAGGAACTGAACAGAGAGGAGCTACGAGAGACCCTACAGGAGGTAAAAGCATGGTGGGGCCCATGACAAGGTGTGTGTGTGTGTGTGTGTGTGTGTGTGTAGGCCTCCAGACACTGGGTCTAATCTGCTGCTATGATGTAGCCTGCCTCTCTCTCTCTCTCTCTCTCTGTCTCTCTCTCTTTCTCTCACCTTGAAGTGCAATGTTGATCTCCTGTGCCTCGCACAAACACATAAATGACCCCCACCCCCACCCCGGTTAAACAATGCTTTCCAAGTAACTCTGCGATTACGGGTTTCACCCCCACACCACTTTGCTGCGCTGCTCCAACAGTGTTGCTCCTGTGTTTGGGCTGAAACTAGAAACATAATCCCCCCCGACATTCCTCACTTACTCACAAACTGAGGGACACTCCAAAGAGAAAGTAAACAGTAGTGATGTTGACTCATTTAACTCAATCTAATTACAATTCTTTATCCGGAGTTTTATTAAAATATCTCCATATTTTCACAGTTGTACAGATGTGTTACATATGTTTTTTTTTGTGTTATGCAAACAGCCGTAGCAGCCACTACAGGGGATACTGCAGCTGTGTTTACAAAATGGATGACTCCCTCTACTTTGGCTACACAAAATGGCCTCCTTACTTGCCTGTTGAGTACAGTACCAGGCAGAGGTATGAGTTTAATAACATTAAACTCATACCTCTTTAACCTCTTTATGAGTTTAATAACATTAAACTCATACCATAACTTTACATTTTGTCTAATTGAGTTTTGACATTTTTCTCGTAGTAAAATATATTATGCGGAGTAGAAAAGATAATAGAAAAATACAGGCTACAATTATATGCTGTAGACTTGTGCTTTACTACACTGTCAAATGCTCTGACATTTTTATGGACAATAACAGACTATATATATATATATTGTTATTTATATAGCAATATATTCTTTAAATGAAACTCACTTGAATGTGCATTTTGATGACTGCCTTCCCAATTAGTGTTGCGCCGAAAAATGTCCAGAAGGGGACCAGAAAATGGCCACATGTAATTCCTGCCAGGTCAAACAAGGGATTCGGAATCTGAAGACAGGAGAATTTATTTGATTAATGCATTAACTACACCACAAAAAACAATGCAGCACAATATGCATTATGCCATTCAACCGTGTAGTTTTTGCAATTTTTACCTGTATTATTTTACAGATATCTACCCATATGACACAGTTAGGAGTATGCTAATATCTGAAACCCAACAGGCGCACATCTAGTAGGGCTTAATGCTGTTTTTAAGTGTGTATGTGTGTGCGTGTGCGTGCATGCATGCAGTTTAACAATTCAAAATTATCCATTTCTTTTTAATGAAAATGTACACAAGTGAATATAGCATGATTGATAAACATAAAAACATAGCTTTAATCTTTAATCTAATAAAGGGAAAGATTATTATACAGTAAAATGCAAGTCAGATTTACTTACAGAGGCACAAGCTAGAATTCCAAAGAATCCAACCTTCTGAATCAGTTTGTGCACAGCTAGTTTTGCTCTGGTGGCAAAGTCCTGAAAAAGACAATTAAAAAAATAGAAATATGTATGTAGAGAAAAGTTTAAATAATATTCCACAACTTGTATATTATACCATCTTCCCATTAGTACAATTCATAATTACTATACAATGGTTTGATATTTTACTGCATGGCACAAGCAGCTACTTAGTTGAATAACCCTTTCTTAGTTAATATATCACACACATAATAGTTTTATTTCTAATTACTGACTCATATTGCTTAAAATTATATTGATAAATATGCAGTATATAGATAATTTAACATTTGATATTAACAATTAGTTTGTTAATATCTAATATTGACTTAGTGGGGACTTTTTTTTTTCTAAAGACAATTAAAATGAGGAATTTTAAACTTGCTAAGTCTTCTCTCTGAATTGATGAATGTGTCTTGTGAAACATAAAAACATGTCACCTACTACAAAACCTTCAGTTATTAGGATCAGATTTGACATTAAGAGCACATATTTCTCTCTGTGTTGATATTTACGGTAATTTAACAAAAAATAAAGGTTTATAGTACTGTACGGTTTCTGATTCATAATTGAAAATATCTTGGTGAACAAATGGAACGAATAAACTATTTATAAAGTAGATTTTTTTTAGTACTAAATAGTATTTTCAATTTACATGGGGCCTACACTGTACATTAAAACTGTCCAGATATCACCGTTTTTTACAAGATAAACCATAAGAAGATAAATTATTATAACCTCTAAATTTTGATTGAGAAGAGACACAAATATTTATCAATTCAAATTCATTTGAACAATTATACATGGAAGGATTTTTAGTAAATCATAAATTAGTGTGTAAACACAAGTTTATGTGCTTTAAATGACATTAAAATGCATTAGTTACATTAAAAACATGCATTCTTTTCAAGACATCTGCATTAATATTATCTGTATATTTGCATTCTTAGCCTAATTATAATGTATATCTCCTACAGCTCTAGACGGCCGAGTGGAGGAAATCTGACATCTGTCCACATACATCACATATATATAGTCAAATAACCTGTGAATCAAATCTATAGGTGAGAAATATATGTGTTCAAATAATGCTGTAGAAAAAGTGACACTTTATACTCATACCTGCTCAGCCAATATCTCTTTCAGTTTACTGCTTGAGTCCACTGACAATTGTATCTACCGTATGCTTTTTATTCCCTAGTACTGTTATGATAACGTGCTCTGGATAACTGGATATTTGGATAACGGATAATGATGTCTCTATTTTACCTCCATTGTCACTGGAAAGGTACGAAATAAGACAAGGCTCTTTGGTCATTCCAGTGACTCACAAATTCTACTTATTCTGCTGATTTTCCCATATCCACCCTGACAACCTCACAAAAGCCTCTTTTCTCTGCAGCATCATGGATTATTACTGTATATACCTTTTCTGGGAAGAGAAGCCTTAAACTGTTTGGATGTAATTTTGAATAGTTCTGGGAAGTGAAAAGGAATGCTGGCAATTCTCCTGATCAACTGGCAGATGGCTGTTTTCAAATGATATTTCTAATAACTAGGTAAATCAGATAAATATATTTTGTTATTTCTCAATTTAATTAAATGCCAACCTGCGAGTTTTCTTCGCATTGGATAAAAATCAGGACATTATCAAATCTAAAAACTAAATTAAGGAATTTATTTCTATCTTTCTACTAAGATTTCTAAATCCATTTAATGCAATCCTACTCTGTGTTTTGCCAGTGTGCAAACATAGTGATATTTTAAATTGGATTTTGTTAGTATAGTGTATTTTGCAATCCACTAAGATGTGGCTAGGCTATATCATTATTCTACAAGTATTTGCCATGAAAGGCTAACTTGCTTTGCAATTCCTTTAAATTTGTATCATCAATAAGAATACTTTTAGTTTTAACACTATAGTAAAAAAAATGTAATAAATATAATAAAAACTAAATGTCAATAGTATTTGAGAGAATGTAATATTTATATGTGTTAATACAGGTAAGGCACCCATAAACCTATATTAATTTATTACTAGAAATAAAGTTAAAAATGGCTTTGTGATTACAATATATTCAAAATAGTGCACTTAGTAACATCTGCAAAAGCAACAACACTGTGTATGGCCTGTATGGAATAAATTATAATCACTTGTTAATCATGATCATTATCATTATGGGTAAGCTGAAATGAACAGTGTCAGTAACAGCAAACATAAACAGATATCTAAATCACATCATAACAGTTTAATGTAAAGAAAACTCACATAACCTAAACCACTATTTAGACTACCATTTTTTATTTTTTGTATATCGAATAGTATATATATATATTAAATACTAAATAAATACATTTTCTTCTAATGAAGAAAAACATCAAGCATTATTACTGTTATCTGTGAGGCCTTTGTTCCTGAAGCATAATGTGGGAGGGGTTCGTGGTCCCTGATCCTGCCTAATATGGACAACAAAACTAGTACAGCAATGATGACATTCTTGAAGGACTGCAACCCACTGGACAGGAAATTTGAGAGACATGGGAGGGAGCTAAACAGAGAGGTGGGGTGGACTGTGTGCGTGTGTGTGTAGGAGGGAGTGTGTTACAGAGGGGGCTGAGTGGACATTGACTCTGATTGGTTCACAGTTTGAATTTCTCCCTCCAATGACATCCATTCATCAGGGTTTCTCCCAGGACAAGGCTGTGATTTTAATTCTAGCCTTGCGTGTGTGCGTGCACCATGCTTTGGGCCCGTTTCAGAGTTGTCTTAGGGAAGGAATGTGCGTGGTTCGCGGCTCAACCGTTGCATGGCCATGTCTGGGCCAGCAGTACCCGACAAGTGGCCCGCGCTTCGCAGCGCCCATGACAACCGAAAGAGACGCACGTTTCACCCCATGAATCCCATTCATTTTATGACATCATGACGCTTGTACTTGTTCAGTGCAGCTCACAGTTTGGCTTATTCCATGCGAAGGGGTTGAAAATATGGTGAACAAAGGACCCCAGGGGAGGTGACGGAAGGGGGGGGGGGGGTGTTTAAGGGTGTGTGTGTGAACTTGTGACATTTTGATTAACTATAGTTGGACTCTCTCTCTCTTTGGTGCATTTCTGGAGAGGAGAAGCATCTATCTTCCGTGGCTGGGGTTCAGACATCCAGACTCTGTTGTTGGCGGCTTATGGAAAATCACCATCTCTGCCAGGCGCGTCGCCAAGGCTGCCTGTCACCACGGGCCTCTGGGGCCGGGCTTAGCGGCAATTACATTTGGGAAATCTTGTACAGGGTCATTAAAACGCAAGGACGCACGGCTCTGTGATTGGCTACTGGCCTCAACTCACATTGGGCTACCCCTACTGGGAACCACACCAGCCTAGATACTGTGTCACTTTTTTGTGCTTCTCACGGCCAGGGAGAAAGTCATAGGTGGCCTTCAGAGTCCCAGTTTTTGTTCTTTCTTCTAATTGTTCTTTACCAAATGGCCGTGTATTATACATGTGCTATTTTAGAGTAGGCTATTTGGGGAAATTAAAAGTTTTTTTAGAGTGTGCTGTATGTAACTGCACATATGTCAATTACACAAGCTCAATGCATTTTTGGTTCAGTAATAGAGAAGATATAGATATAAATAGATATAGATATGGATATAGGTTTAAGGCCTCGCCAATGATCAGGTACAAAAGATAATTGTTTAGCACATAATTGTTTATAATTGTTTACAAATAGGACTGTATTCTGTTCTAGGCAATTCTCTATTAGCTCTACTATTCTCTACTATTCTCTATACAATGCTCTATTAGCATTGTAAGCTCCTTAACATAATAGCTTGAATAAGAAAGTGTTGCCCCAGAGATGACGATTAATGGAAATAGGGCTAAAAGGCAGAATCATATGTTTCTTTATAGAGAGCTCTACCCCAAGTCGATGATACCCGGTACTAATATTCAGTAAAGGCCCATAATGTCCATTGTCATCGTATAAACAAATAATTATTTATTTCATTTTTTCTCTCTCTTAAAAATGTTGTATTAAATGTATTAAGGGATTTCTGTTTATTTCTGATTAGTGACACTCTTCACAATGGACTTTCCCATAGGGAGAAAAAGGCAAACAAACGCTTTGTTTTTGGAAGGCTTTTGTAGTGCTGATAGGGTAAGTAGTTCAAACAGAGACAGAAAGCAGGCTGCAACCATGCCAGCAATCTGCTCCACGTGGAAAATGGATGTGTCAGACAAGGAAAAATCTATGCGCAGCCTATATACAGGTCAACTCCCACGCACTTTTTTTTTTTTCCTCTACCTCGCTCAGGTTTTTTTTTTCTGAATGAAAGTCTTTCACACAGAAGACATATCTCCGGAGCGGTCGCGATCCTAGTGCTGAGACGGCATCTCATTAATGCCCCGCCACAGGAAGTAGAGTAATTAGGACTTCTGACGCAACCGCCACTATAGTCCCCTCTTACAACAAAAAAATAATCTAATCCAGACACACACAAAAAATGCACCCCTGAGTCCACGTTGACAAATTCTTTAACAAGCTGTGGTTAAAGGGAAGCTGGTTTTTCTCTGACTCACCCCCCTCCTTTCAAACAGTTTACTGGAAATAAAGGGGGAGGAGGAGGGAGGGGGCACTTTCAGAGAAGTCACGTGACAGGGCTAGGCAAACCACAGCACAGAGAGCCTTTGAGTGCAGTAGGCCGGGGGGTGGGGGGGCGGCACACGCCCAGAGCAGATGGCTCTGATTTGAGTTACAGGAGATACGATCCTGGGAGTTGGCAATCGAGAATTCACAGCAGTTAACCCCCTCTGTGCCGCCAGGAAATGACTTCATTATCCGTGTTACAAGCGACCGTGGACCGGATCCAAGCAGGACCTTCCAAAAGTGTTACCGTGACGATACTGACGGCTGTCCTGGAGCACCCCGAGCACCGCGGCACTTAGCAGATATTGGGGAAGCTCCGCTCTCGTGCTGAGATTTGAGTGTGGGCGGGGTGGGGGTTATTACATCAGCGTCTGGAGCCGTTAGAAAGAGGCATGACTTCATTTTTCTTGAATAGCCATGGTGAAGGGGGAAAAAAAGCAACAACAAAAAAAGTTTGCTCTGCATCACATTCACTTGTGGCAGGAAGTTGGCACGTGCGAGCTGAGTGAAATACCAGCGGGTTTAAGTCAAGCTGCATGCAACAAGCAGTCCCTGTGACTTGAGGACGAGAGGAAGACGTATAAGTCAGCATCTGAAGCCAGCCCTGCTGCCGGAGGCGGGGAAGTCACACCCTTAGAGACAAATTTGAACCACTTCCTGTCTGAAATGCGATAACTCCCGAGACATCCCTTAAAGCACAGTACATGTAATTTCGGCCCCTCTCCCAGCTTTCTGTCAAATCCTGTGATGCGACTCAAACCGACAGGTGACCCCCTCCTGTATAAGAAAAAAGCATTTGAGTTCACGATTTGATATCAAACAAGTGGGATGGAAATCAAGACAGGTGTCGTAGAGTCTTCATGAGCGAAAGGAGAAGCCGTCGTGCATCCAACTGACAGTGAAAAAGGCAAGAGATAAATTATTCCATACGCTGTGATACTTCCCCGCCTGAGCAACATGCCCATAGATGCTGTCCACTCACACAAGAATAAGGTGAGGCTGGCCGAGCGCGATAAAGAAAACAAAGAGCGATAGCAGATAGGAGAGATCGCAAAAGGCAGGGACATCTAAATAAACCTAGAGTGAAGCGAGAGGGAGAGAGAGAGAGAGAAAGAAAGAGAGACACTGAGCCTGTGCATCGGGGCGGCAGCTGTACGGGCAATGCTCCTTTCCGTGTCTAGACAACAACCTAGTTTCAAAAGGAACCAGAAATAAGGGAAGATCAACACTTGTCCTTCCTCCCAACGTATAGGGGCGTCCGTCCTACGTCCGCCGCCGTTTTTCCAGGGTTCCGGGGGGCGTGCTCGGCTTTATCAGTGGGTCCCGGTGATGTCACACCTCCAGGCAAACAGATGTGGTGTACGAGTCGGGCTGCGGTCTGTGCCAACTCATCCAGATGTCCACAGCATTAGAAATAATGGACCTTGTGCGAGGTGCACCGATCCAACCGACAGTTAGCCTGTGCTATTTATTGCACCACCGCCTGTTTGTTTGCGAACCTGTAACAAGTGTAATTCATTATTACACTTGTTGTTGTTTCGGCACATCTGTTAAACCTCGTTGACCTCTCTATCCGCCTGGACTGTCTCCCTTTTTATGCACACATACATGTTTCGTTTTTTTCCCCTTAAACCATTCAGTCATCACTGCCTCATTTATTTTGACCCGAAAGATCCCGCAGGAAAAAATAGTGATCATACAGAGATCTTTTACCAATTTTGGAATTCTTTTGTGCCTGCTCAAAGCACACAGCTCCTCACGTACTTGTTAAGATACAATACCGTTCACACACACACACACACCCACACACACACACACACACACACACACACAAAGAAAAAAGGGAACTCTGAAATCACACACGTCACTGGAAACCAAAATCACCAAGCGGTTGAGGGCTGGATTCAAATTCACACTGAAAATCAAAGTAAACATTCGAAATCACACGCTGTTCCAACTTCATCACGGCAACTCATGATGTGACTCAGTAGTGTTTGGCCCGTATGTGTCTGTATGCACTCCCGACAACGTCTGGGCATGCTCCTGATGAGACAGTGGATGGTGTCCTGTGGGATCTCCTCCCAGACCTGGATCAGGGCATCAGTGAGCTCCTGGAAAGTCTGTGGCTTCTACTTGGCAGCATTGGATACACTGATACATAAGGTCCCAGAGGTTCTCAATTGGATTCAGGTCTGGGGAACTTGAGGGCCAGTCAATGGCATCAATGCCTTCGTCATCCAGGAACTGCCTACACACTCCGGCTACATGAGGGGGGGCTTTGCACCAGGAGGAGCCCAGGGCCCACTACACCTGCGTAAAGGTCTGATGGTGGCTCAGCAGTCAGGGAACCATTGGCTAGCACGTGGAGGTCTGTGCCTCCCCAGACCATCACTGATCTCCGGGTATCTCCTCTATGCTGATGAGACTGTACTGGGAGACACGGCACATATGGATGTTCCATCCTGGAGGAGCTGTGATACTGTGATGCCTGTGCAACCTAAATGGGCTGCAGGTACCGTCTCATGCTACCAGTAGTGACAAAGACAATAGCAAAACACAAAACTAGAGAAGAATCAGTCAGGAAGGATAAGGAGAGAGCAATTGTCTGTGGCCACCACCTGCAAAACCTGTCGCTTTTTAGGGGTTGTCTTGCTTTTGCCTCTCCAGTGCACCTGTTGTCACTTTCATTTGCACCAAAACAGGTGACATTAATTCACAATCGTTTATGCTTCCTAACTGGACAGATTGATATCCCTGAAGTTGAATTGACTTGGTGTTATACTGTGATGATTATATGTTCATTTTTTGGAGCAGTGTATATATAAGGAACAGTCCATTTTAATGTGCAGACTGTGCTATAAACATTATAATTTACTGGTTAAGGCTCCTATATTGTCGTTAAAAAAAAATCTTCCACTTTTAATGTTTTACACTTGATGGCATAGTGTCTAAGAGCATTCTAGAGTTAAAAAAGTCCAACAAAACAGTTGCCCTATTTGCCATTCTACCCTGCATTTTTTCAAGTGGGTGTAAAAAGGAACTGTTGTAACACTGTTGACATACAGTATATGCAGGGTTGTTCAATACTAGAAAGCCGTGTTCCAGGGTACCACAACACATGCTTTAGCCTCGAGTGCCTTATTGCCACTCAGAACAAGTATTTGATTTGCATGATATCGCTGCATCCTTGGGTGGGGCTTGAAACAAACACACACACATAAGCTTTCACACTATGTGCTATGTGTGTGTAGCCTGTGATGAACTGATACACTGACTGAAGAGAAACAGCACGGTAACGCAAACGAAAAAGGGAACACAGGAAGTTGTGCGAGATCGAATGATAAAGGTTAGACTAGAAGTGCTAAAGGTTAGACTAGAAGTGCTAAAGGTTAGACTAGAAGACCACTATGCAGGATGGGCGTTGGACTCCCAGCCGTAAGGTCGTGGGTTTGAGCCCCAGAGTTGGCCTACCTGTATGCATCCTCGAGCAAGATGCCCAACCCCTCCACGTAATAGCACCATGTAATTGTAAGTCGCTTTGGACAAAAGCGTCTGCTAAATCACCTAATTGTAATTGTAATATGTCCATATAGACATATTACAATTAGTTATATGTCGCTGCATAGTTATGTTGATGAGATCAGTCTGGATGTGGCTGAGGGTGGCTGGGAGTATAGTTAGTAGTTTTGGCTTCACCTGTGCAGACTGGGCCTGCTCCAACGTCTCCTCAAACTCCTGGTAGTCCTCGTCACTGGGGTCGGTGCCGGACAGCCTGGCTGCACGGGCCATGAAGTAAGGGGGCAGCTCTCCTATGGCCGTACCTGCTCCCTGTGGATGGGGGGGGGGGGGAGAGAGAGAGAGAGAGGCTCAACGAATGGTTGCTTTGGCAGTATTAACTATGCTCAGTGTTTCTGACATGATAAAATTCTGGATATCATAGCAAGATATCAATACCCAACCGCCTGAAGGAGCTGGTTACTCTGGTCCGGGTACTGTGAGACTCAGGGGAGCTTAATGGTAAAAAATAAATAAGAATAACGAAAAAACGGAAGTGATTTATTTGAGAAGGAATATATCCTCAACACAACAGCCCAGTCCGTACCTCTGAAACACGAGGAGAGCGGGAGGACTCCAGACTTTCGTTGACAGTGTGTTGTGTTTTTGGACGTGCTCACAGCTCATTACAGTAATGTTTCCAGGCATGGAGGAGGAAGGGGGGGGGGGGGCACACATCTCAAATGATTCCATGAATGAAGAGGAATCAATCTATTGTCTGAAATTAATGGAAATATCAACAACAAAAAGAACCTGGAAGGTAACCAGCAAATTGTGGCCACACACCATGGCATGTAGCTAGGCTGTTTAGCCGGAAGATGATTAGGAGGTAGTTAGCGGCCATGGCAACAACAACAGCCCAAACAAGCGTTCGGAGGAGGCGGTGTTATCCCAGAATCTGGCAATTTCTTTAATCAGGACACCCTGTACCCTGTTAACACAGCGCTCTTTGATGAATTCTGCCAGTTTTCTCATAATAGAGACGTGTCTTAATCTGCCAGGCAGCTGCTCTATTCAACAGCCCGACCTCTGTTTGTGCGTGCGAGTGTGTGTGTGTGTGCGTGCGTGTAGGCAGAGTGAAATCTGTCCACCTGCGCTGTGGTGTCGTTTGAAGTGGACCACTGAAAGCCTGCAGAAGTGGGCATGAAAGAAGAAAAAGAAAAACAGAGAGAGAGAGAGAGAGAGAGAGAAAGAGTGTGTGTGTGTGTGTTCGGGGGTGGCGGTGGGGGGGGGGGTCTTGTCATCAACGCCCACCACTGAATGTCCACTGGGAAGTGCCAGAGTGGGAGTGCTGTTGGCTTGGGGGTGGGGGGGGGGGTTCTTGAAGCCGTGGGCCCAACAGGTTTTGCCAACTGTAGCACTGACGGGCACTGGGCAGGGCACGGGGGCAGGGCACGGGGGCAGGGCACGGGGGCAGGGCACGGGGGCAGGGCACGGGGCAGGGCACCGGGGCAGGGCACGGGGGCAGTACCATTCTGGGGAGGAGAGTGGGTGTAGCAGGCTCACACACACACACACACACAGAGCCCGGCCTTCACATCAGAGGCTGATGGCACTTCACGTCCGCCAAGCGAAAGAAGTAGCGGGGGGGTGGGGTGGGGTGGGGGGGGGGGGGTGGGCGGTGTGTCACGAGGT